>ML544166.1:638-12226 GCA_005239535.1 Nicotiana rustica | reverse complement strand
GGGGAGGTAATACGCGTTGTACTCTTTTTCCTTTATGTGGTTTTGTCCCACTTATTTTTTCTTGCAAGATTTTTAACAAGACAACCAAAAGGCGAATTTCTAAACATGTGTACTCTTTTTCCTTCTCTAAAATCTTTTCCCCACTAGATTTTATTTTAATTAAGATTTTAACGATGCACATTATCTGTTGAATAGACATTCAAGGGGGAGTATTATAAATATAATTGAATTTAAGGTGAATATCTATATTTTAGAGAGATTTTAGGAATTATTACTTGGTGGTTAAATCACTCTTTTTATATAAATAGATAAATTCTATTCCATTATAATTCATCCCAAATCAATAAAAATTCTCTCTTACTTTGCGATATTCTTCTTTATTGTTTCATTTCAATTTTACTTTAGTAGGTTTCTTCTTATCGTATAATACTCAAATAACACTTATCTGTTTCATTTATTTTACTTTGATTTTACATGTACGCTCTTCATTAATTTATGTGACTCTATTTTCTGTTTAATTTTTTCAAAATAAAATAAATTTTTTAAAAATTTAAAAATAATTTAACTTAAACTTTATTTTTTCTCTTAATGACAATATTTTATAGTCACAAATTTTATGATACATTTGACAATGTGGGTTTCAAAAGTCTATAACCGCACAAATGTCATAACATGTTTATAGTAATGAGTTTTAAAGTCTTCACTTGTTCAAATTCGTGCCAAGTCAAATTAATTATATTTTAATAATAAAAAAATATACTAACGTAATAACAGTCAACTTGTCATCACTCACGTGAAAATAGAAGCGTACCCCTTAAAATGCACTATCATGAATAAACATTGATATTGCTGAAATTTCCTTCTTAGCATTTGCTGCTTCAACCTTTCTCCTGCAGTTGCCACTAATTTCATTTTTTGTCTTAAATGCAAAATCTCCCACAGCTTTAGTACTTTTAGTGGTGATTTCTGCTGCTGCCGTTGGAAAATTCACAATTTACTTGTAGTATGAACTAGATGAGGTCTGCCCGTGCTAGGCACAGGCCCAACAGAGTCACTACAGAAATCAATGAATAACGTATCAAAGAAACACATGTAATCTACTCATGTTTACACTTTACACCAAAAACAAACAAACAAACTTAAATGTATGACTGTCATATACTGTATTGCAATGACCATTGCACTCTCTAAGAAAAATTAGATCGTCCAAACTTGAAGCGAGAAAATGACAGAGAAACATTCCGAAAAAGTATATCAAAACCCGCACATCCAAGTAACATCAAATGAACAAAGGGCTAATTTCACCATAATAAATAAATAATCATGTAAGAGTTCCATTATTCTTCAATCTCTTGAGGACAGAAACCAGAAAAGCAGTTATCACTTATCACATGCCATTTACCCTTCAGATTAGACTATGATATACTTTTCTAATATAAGTTATGTTTTGGTAATCTCTAGGATAATATGTACCCATCAACTTCTATTACCAAAACATCAAGGGTAATATATTCAAACTATGAATCAGCCATTCGGGTTCCTTATATTGTTGTGTTTTTAGCCAAATTTAGGGAACTAAACAACGGGTTTGCTTATCTACGATCATCAATCTTGTCATAGAAACATCACAAGAAAATTCTGTTAGAGTTTACCAAATGAAGCCTTTTTGCCGTGGATCGTTGGTTTCATTGAATTGCTCTTCGTTTCTGGCAAAATATAAGCTATTACAATGGAATATAAGACTTTTTCTTTTGCTTAGGTCAAGAACATTAGAATAAAACTTTAGTTCATGGTCTTATATATTCTACAATGTCTAAAAAATACAAGATGACATGATAAGCATCACAATCTGGTTGATAACTGAAAAAGCAATATAATATAGTTTGAATTACTGGAATTCCAGTAAATCATTTCTAATTTTGGGTTTGATTCTTTTGACTTGTCTGAGATAATTCTTTATTTCTTTTTCCTCGTTTGAATCTCACTGAATTTGAAATCTTGATAAGCTCTAATTAACATGTATCTCTTCAATCCATCAAGCATCAAGTGGTAAGAAGTGCAACGTATTTTTAGAAATTATATTCAAGCAAAATCTAAGAATTCAAATTCAAGAATTAGGCATATAGATCAAATAGTAGGAAGCCATATCTGAAGAGCTCTGTTCCATAAAAAGTATAGTCCAGGAGAAAAATATTTGACCAACTATATATTAAAATGCAGAAAAGACTACTCAAATATTCAAGTTAAGCAACACCACGTGAAAGCGTTCCTGTGGCATCAAGAAAATCAAGCCCGACATTAACAAAAATTTTCCCTCTTTTCAAAATCAAAAATTTAGTTTTCATTTCACCAAAATAACCTGTGAGTAAATCAGGCAAGTGGCATCATCGTCCAAATGGACAGTTGTAAAGAAACAATCCTATTCAGCAACTCAAGAAAATATGATTAGGATCTGCATTTTGTTTAACAATATGAAGGAAAAAAAAAGAATGAACCATGGGCTGATTGAATTGAAAATTAAAATATCTAATGAGCATGAAGTTAGACATAGCACACAGTGTCAATGTCAATGTCAATGTCAATGCTCCGACCTTCAATCCTGTTTAGCAACTTCTTATCACCCTAAAAAGAAACATATGTATTTGTGCATCTACAATTGTTAAATTCCATAAAATCATATACACATTAAAAAGATACATGTAGAACTGTAATTCAATATCAATTAAAATTTAGTATGCGCTAACTGACAAAAAATTGAGGAGCATACTATGTGTAATCTGCCATCACCTTGGCAATCAAACTACAATAAGGTATAATAGTACCAGAAGCACCAAGATGATTCACAAAAGATCAAAAATAGTACATTATTCATATAAAGGATAAGCATAACAGTGTGTATGTGTGAGATGACCTCTTACTCTCTTAGCAAGAGCAATTGCAAGTCGATATGGTAAAACAACTCGGCGAACTCGGCGACACGCTTATAAAAACAGCTATCTGTGTAAGAAGCACCTGCCCCGATCCACCTCAATACTTCAACAGATGAATCTCACTGGCATTTAAATGCTTCCTGAAATGTCCAGAAATTTTCCTACAAAAAACAACCGATGGCATCATCCCTAATTCCAAGGCCATTAGACAATCTCCAATGCAAGAAAATGGAGAGAAATTCCAACATATTACACGAAAAGAGCAAGAAACCAAAAAAACTCCACCAAAAGTTTTCCTACAACATAGACACAGAAGTAAGCACATAAAAAGTCAACAAAACATAATGCACAATATATTGTTCAATAATTCTATTACTAAAAAAGTAATGTACTACTGAATGAAGATTGTTTAAATTATAGAAACCCTACAGAAGAAGAATATAGTACTATTAATTTATCCAGTACTTTCAGGCAAATAGTCAAACACCATTGCTGCAAGAAAGTTCTTCACCTTCCATTACTCTTTTAGTTTCTGATAGCAATTCAAAATCTAGATTGAAAAAATAACCACATGCATGTTCAAATTTCACCTAGAAAGCATGGAGAAAGAGGAAAACAAAACAGATAAATATAAATCAAATATTCAAAATCATACACGTTGTACCAAAAAGAAAAATAAAGAAAAAAATACAAAAAGAATTTCATTGGCAAATGAAGATTAATAGTCTTTAAAAATAGAATCAAAGATTTACCTACTTATCACGAAAGAATAGAGGAAAACCAAGCAGAACTCAGAAATATTCTCTTGCATTGTGTTTAGGCTCTCTAATTGTATCTCGCTAATCAGAAATTCTGAATGCATTGGAGAGAGAACACTACACAAAGAACATGGAATACAGATTACAAGCAAATCCAATAAGAAATACATTGTGACGACCTAAATTCCGCATCTTGAGTTAAAAACACAATCATTTTCATGATTTAAATAGGTGTCATATTACTGTTCATTTTGGCCGCAATTTCTTGATTTGACCATGTTTTTCCTCAAGTCATGTACTGTCATCTAAAACCCATGTATATTTAAAGAATCATAGGAACGTAAGAGGAAAGACACGTTTATAGTTTACCCATAAAATAGTTTCTATATTACGAAACTGACCTTCGTCGTACTCAAAGGTTTCACTTATTATATAGGTAAATACGAAACTGACCTTCGTCGTACTCAAAGATTTCACTTATTATATAGGTAATAAATTTCAGTTTTAAATTCTTCTCTGGAAAGTTGACCTGGTCTTTAATTCCCCATCAATTATCTAAGTCTCTTAGTTTAGCTCTCTTTTGCTAATTTAGTGTATTTGTTCACAAGACGCAACAGATAAAACCTACTCATTCCGTTTTAATTTATGTGAATTTGTTTGACTAGATATATATTTTAAGAAAAAAATAAAGATTTTTGAAATTTGTGATCCTAAACAAGTCAAAAAGGGACTTATAGTATTTGTGTGATTATAAAAACTTCTAATTCGGGATAGAATTATAAGTTTAAGTTAAATTATTATCAAATTTAAAAATAGATCATTCTTTTTTAAACGAACAAAAAAGAAAATATTATGCAAGCTTAGCACATGTTGGGAGTCTCACACTTTAACATCACGTGCAAGTAAAAACAAACGAAATCAGGGTAAAAACTTTGAGAGAACAGCTGTCCTATTTCAGCCGTAGAAATATAAAGCACCAAAATTGCCCATTGTACCCCTCATAACTTGAATATTACTTTATTACTACTATCTAATAAGAGGGAAAGCAAGGAGCTTTCCGTCAATATGCCTGTCTCGCAGAAGGGTATTTTTGAAATTATGAATTTTTTCAGGCTTAATTCGTTTTTCCATTGGTCCATATAAGGTGTTACTCCAGCTGTTTTGATTTCCTTTTATTGTGAAGAAACTTTATCCCTAAATATGTGGACCCCATCGAAACTTTCATTCACATTGCATTTTATATTTGCTTTTTATATTCACATGAGAGAACTATACATAAAAATTTCAAGGGAAACACATAAATTGCCTAATCAATTAACACTAAATGATTTAAAATTAAATTATACATAAAAATTGTACTATATAAATTTTTTCAACTGCTGCTCATAGAATTTTAAAAAGTGTAATTTAGGAGTCGTTGGTTCACATAGTTCTGTGGAAATCATACGACATAAATAATAATATGGGGATTAAATAATAACGAGATTATTTAGTAAATATATTTTTGTTAGTAGATATCATTATCCTATTAGACTAAAAATGAAATATCATCGTATATTTCAAACATGTGTTTGCTTTTATACTAGCTAATTTTAATAAACTCTTAACTCAAATTTTAACCTTGTTTTTTTAAAGAATTTTAAAAATAATAAACTGGGGAGAGGATAAATATATCATTTTATTGTCATATCATGTGACTAGCAATACCGAAATTCAAATTTCGACCAGGTCGCTACATAAGATTATCCCAATAATAACATAAGAAACACAAGAGCATCCTAGTTGAATTCTTTAGTTCAAGCGCTGCATTGTAGTCAGTTGAAAATTATATTGCTTTCTTTGGCCAGGTGAGCAACTAAGCTTCATTTGTATTCTCCAGTTTAGCTAATGAGCTAACAACTTTTAACTATTTTTTCAAAACTAAATTGTGTATTGTTAGAATATCCCAAGGACAAAGTAGCTACTATGTTTTAAACATGGAAAAACAAAAGATGTTGGTCCTGATACTCATTTCGTTTAGGCTCCTATAGTTAGAGGATGAATTGTTAACGTCAACAATGATATGCAAATAAAGATACAAAGGACCACTTAGTTAAATTATTTTATATTAATGCTATTAAATAATTTTCTTAATTATATGTGTCAAAATATTAAATGATACTTTTTGAACGTGAAACATCATTACTAGCGCACAACCATTTTAAATAACAATATGTAACGACCTGAGCAGTCATTTTGAGCATTTGCACTTCGCTCAGTAGTTTATGGATATGAGTAGCTCCGCATTATGTACTATGACTTGTGTGAATCGTCAGTTTTGGTTTTCAGGTTATTCGAAATTGGTTTAGAAGAATGATTCTCAACTAGGAAGCTTTAAATTGGAAGAATTGACCAATTTTGGCTTTTTAGCATTTGACCTAGGATTGGAGTATTGATGGTTCTGTTAGGTCCGGATGGTGATTTTGGACTCGAGTGTATGCTCGAATTTGCTTTTGAATGTTTCTAGAAGGTTTCGGCATAAATTGACGAAAATTAAAAATTTGAAGGTTTGAAAAGTTCATAAGTTTAACCGGGTTGAATTTGCGGATATCGAATTCAGATTGTGGTTTCGGGAGTTGGAATAACTTCTTTATGTCATTTGGGATTTGTGTGCAAAATTGGGTTCATTCCGGGTTGTTTTGCTATGTTTCGACACGAGTTATGGAAATTTAAAAGTTCAAAGTTTTTCAAGTTTGAATTGAGGCGCGATTCGTTGTTTTGATGTTGTTATGTGTGATTTGAGGCCTCGAGTAGGTCCGTATTATGTTATGGGACTTTTTGGGATATTCGGACGTGGTCACCATGGGCTTGGGCGTGTTTCGGATTGGTTTCAGATCATTTTCCTTCATTTTTATAGTTGTTATTCTGCTGAGTTCTACGCATCTGGTTTCTTGAATCGCGATCATGGAGTATGGATCACGATCGCGATCGAGATCGCGTAGAGTTATTTGAAGGCTGGGAGAAATTTTTCATCGCGTTAGCGAGTCCTCAGTTGCGTTCGCGTAGGTTGATGCAATTTGAGTATCGCGTTCACGTAAGCCTGCACGTGTTCACGTAGTGTGTTTGACTGAGCTGAGCAGTGGCCGCTTCTTCTTCGTGTTTCGCAGTGTTTGTTACGCGATCACAAGAGTAATTCTGGTGGCAGTATATTTTTTTCATTGCGAACGCGATGGACTTCCCGCGTTCGCGTAAGAGAAATGCCTGGGCAGATTATAAAGTACTCTATTTCGAGGGTTTCAACCATTTTTATATTTTGGGAGCTATGGAGCTCGGATTGAGGCAATTCTTGAAGCAATTTTCACCATGTGGACTGGGGTAAGTGTTCTCTACTCATTTTTTATTTTATATCATGGATCTATCATCATTTTCGGCATTTGATTAAGGGTTCCAGAAGAGAAATTGGAGATTTTAGCCTAAAGTTTCATAATGTAAATTTTCGAGTTTTGAACCTCGATTTGGAGTCGAATTTGGGTGAAACTAGTATGGTTGGACTCGTAATTGAATTGGTTATCGGATTTTATAAGTTTTGTCGTGTTCCGAGGTGCGGATCAGAGTGTGACGTTGGGCCTATTTTGGGTTTTAATTTAGGATTCGACCTTTATCATTTGGAATTATTTCCTTGGGCTTTATTTGATGTATTTGAGTTGCTTCTGGCTAGTTTCGAGCCGTTCGAAGGTCGGTGTGGCGGGATGGACTCTTTGGAGCATCGTTTGGCTTGCTCGGTATTGGATTTGGCTTGTTGGAGGTAAGTAACACTTCTAAACTTGGTGTTGAGGGTATGAAACCCTGAATTACGTGTTATGTGTTTCGTGTTGAGGTGACGCACATGCTAGGTGACGAGCGTGTGGGTGTGCACCGTGTAATTTATGACTCCATTATTTATGTGGTACTGTTTAGTTACCTGATCTTATCTCTAACCATGAAATCTCTACGTACTAAAGTAATTGGGTTGTCAATCATGCTAGAGATCATGTTTAGGCTATATGCTGGTACTGTTGGGACCCATAGTGGTCGTTTCTTGCTGTTGACTTATCGATTTCATTGAAATTTCGTACTCAGTCATATTCATTCATTACATATCATATCTCAGTCTCTGTTATTATTTATTGATATATCACATCATAATTTTCGGGCTAGTTTCATGACACTGTGAGCCCATGAGAGAGAGATTGGAGAGATTGATGACTGAGTGAGGCCGAGGGTCTGATTATGAGTGACATTTATGGGATCAGACTGCACGCCGCAACAGGTTTTATTGGTTTTTGATAGCGCTTGGGCTGAAGGAGTCCCTCCGGAGTCTGCACACACCCTAGTGAGCACAGTTGATTATATATATATACATGTGGATCAGGTTGCACGCCGCAACGATCCATATTGCTATATATTTGTGGATCGGGTTGCACGTGCCTTATGACTATATGTGGATCGGGCTTCACACTGCAGTAGGTATTGTACAATGCTGAGTGATTGAGTGTGTTGATTATTAAGCATAATGAGAGAGAATGCGAGACAGTGAGATTGAGTACTCCAATAGTGTGAGTACATGAGTTCATCACTGAGATACATTGCATTTGACATGTGTACTTGAGATACATTCTTAGAGATGCATTTCCTTCTGCTACCCGGTTTTGGTAACATTCATGATTTTACTTGTATCTTGACATGTAGGCATAAATATCTACTTTCCTCAAGCTATCTAAAAATGAAACATCCTATTTATTGTTGAAACCCACCTGCTTAGCCTCAAACTTTCATCTCTTTATATCCTTCCACCACCACAACTACTACACAACTAATTAACCTTCCTAAGTCTGAACTCACAACAAGTCATGAAAATCTACTTCACTCCATAATTAAACAACATGAAAGATCCCTCAATACACTCATAACTCGAGACTATACGCCACATCCAAAACAAAATCAAACACCCAACAGTCTTTTTCACATCCCAAGAAAACTCTGCCCGTCACATTCAAACTAATAGAACACATCCTGCAGTCACATCATACTCCTCATATAGCCATCCATCCACTCATAGATATAAATTCCACTCATGGGGGCACTATCAGACATATAAGTCCAAAGGCACATGCTAACATGTGAGGTAATCTACGGATGTGTGATTTTTATGATGTTCTGTGAAGTCTTTCCTTTCTACCAGTGGGTTATGTTTGTGCGATTTGAGTTTGGATCGGTCGTAATAGTTGACCTAACCGTCACGAGGATGAATACGAGATTTGCAGATGATTTGAGGTATTAGATGGTTTGTGTTACATGAGTTTATGAAGGATTTAGTTGAACCTCATAGCAGTGTTATAACAATAACAGAGTATGGGCATTGTGAGTTATTGTGTGTTTTGATCTATGTATTTAGGCCAAGTGGGGGAGTCTGCTATCTGCGATTTGATTGCATAGTTATGTGTTGTACCGGTTTCAGTCTGAGGAATACTTGTGGATCGGTTATGGCTTGCAGATATTGGTTTTGAGGATGACTTATGCAAGGGAATTTCTGGATGCATGATGTATTGCACTTTTTGGGTATATGGGAACATTGAATGATTGAGTTGTTATTCGTAAAGAAAGTAGTGCGCTTGGAGTAGGATTCACTCGGTTTCTTAGAGGTGTGGATTACTTATTAGTGTGTTATCGTGATAATGGGGAACAGATTGTTCGACTCGTTTGATCGGAGCAATTGAGATTTGAGCAAAGTGGATGACTCTCGAGAAAGTACTAATGGATTCAAGATTTTTATGTAGCAATTGTGAATTTTTTCGGATTTGTATATGGCCAGGATCTAAGATTTTTCATTGGATGGTGTCGATACTTGTGGGATTTCTATATTATTATGGATTCTATATTTCAGCATCAAGAAAGGAGAAGGAAAACAACTTTAAATTCACAGAAGGCCTCTTCAGAGTGAGTGTCTCTGTTGTGGTACTTTTTGGGGTGTTTAAGAGGGATATACAGTGGCATGGGCCTTAGGGCAGTGTGGTTTTATTCTAGTTTCTTTTAGGGTGAATCTTGGTCGAGTATCATGGTATTATGGCGAGGATGAGTGTCAACTCGAGGGTAATTTAGAAGGAACTCGGAGAAAATGGGGCAGCCTGGTAGTAGGTTAGATCAATAGGATAATGGTATGCTCGATTCTTTTGGTTCTCATGATGTGGTGAGTTTCTACAGGAATTTTCACTACAAGAAATTGGATTTTTAGCGGCAACATATAGTGGCGACCAGAAATGTTGCTACAGAAGTTATACCTTTAGCAGAGACTATACAAATCGCTACTATTGGCCATTATTTAGCAGTGACTTTTATAAGGTCGCCTCTAATGTGGCTGAAATTTTCGGTACCCGCTAAAACTAATTTTGGCTCCATATTATTTGTAACAACTTTAAAATGTCGCCGTTAAATTCTTATTGGAGCGACTGGGTCGCCACTGAATCTCTTATATTTTATTAAAAAACATAAAATTATGTTTAAACAAAAGTTTGGACTCTCAAATTAAAACAGAGAGCTCTTTATATTCTCTCTCTTCGGTCAAAACGCTCCTCTCTCTCTCTAAAATCCTTCTGCGAAAAGCCAAAATTTTCCCTCAAATTAGGGATTATCTGCTCCAATCTCTCAAATCAAGATAAGAAACTCATCAATTATCAGGTTTGTGGTCAAATCCCTAATTTTCCCCTTTTTCTTTTAATGAAAATGATGTGCATAATTGAGTTTTGTGTATGAAAATCGCACATCTCAGCGATTTTTCTGAGTTTAACTTGAAACCCATATTAATTTTTATATACATTTATGTTTGCTAAAATCTTCCTGAATTCTCAATTTTTGAGTATAAGTTTCAGTGATTAGGGATTATCTTCAACATGCAGTTAGGGATTATCATTATTTCAGTGTTTTTCCATTTGTGTTCTCAGATTTTATCTAGAATTTCTCTGAACCATTTGATAATCTACAGGAATACCAAAACAATCATACTGAAAGACCCATTTGAAGCCTATTTGGTGATTTTAAGTCTTGACAGAACTCTCACCTATCTATTTTTTGGGTAAGTTAAAATCTTCTATTTGAGATACCTATTGCATGTTGGTATTCCTCTTGAATGAGTGTCCGATTAATTATTTCAGTAAATTTTCTCGATTATTAATCTTTTGTTTGTACCCATTTTGGTATTTTTGTTGCTTTTTTAGAAAGTTGAATGCTTGATTGATAAAAAAGGGTTATTTCAAGTTAATTAATAGATGTGATTCGAAAACTATCTAATGAAAGTTTGACATTTAAATAATATGTGTTGATTGTCTGAAGACATCTTTCACTATTGATTAACAGAATTTAAATAATATGCATCGTTATCTAGTCTAGTTTTACAAGTCACTTGATCTCATAAGAACCTTCGGTATTATCAGGCGGATGAATTGAATTTACCAACTTACATGTGGTTTACAAATTATGTAAGTCTAGGTTTTAGTGGAAAATAAAAAGATATATATGGTCTTTTCCATGATTGAGCTCTGCCAATTGGAGGAGTACATTTTACTTGGTTTTAGTGGCACTAAAGGGTGTGGCCTAGTAGTTAATTTAGTGAGTGGAACCTTGGAGATCGGGGTAATATGTTGATTTCTTCCCAGAAACTTCAGCAAAATTTCTCCAAGATTTCAGCTGCATAGTACATGAATTTGTAACGCTGCTGGCATAATGAGATGAACTCACAACTTCTTTTATTAGCATTAAAACATAACTAAGTAGATAAAGCTCTACTCTCTCTAATAGTATAAGCATTAGACCAAGGGGTCAGTACAACCATACAACTGATTGTTTCTTTATTTTCAATGTCATTATCTATTATGTCCTACCCATGGTC
>ML544165.1:55890-70642 GCA_005239535.1 Nicotiana rustica | reverse complement strand
GACTAGTACCGTCAATCTAGTTCACAATTAAACATATTCAACTTAGAATTGGAAGGCATGCATGCAATTCAGACTCTCTTAAGTATTTTGCCAAACACTATGTGATCCCATTAGATTACCAACCCCGTCTTTGTGAAATTTACCCCAAACCACTCCTTCTTACTAGATTTAACACCATTATTAAATATGCATGCAAGGTCTTAGTTAATAGTTTCAAGAATCAATCCATGCTAATCCTCCCTTTGTTTAAAATCAGAAAATTAATGGAAAAGGGGTTGGGAACCCTTACCTGCTAGAATGAGGAAGAAGGATATTACTCGAAATACCAGGCCTGAGGGACTTTGAAATTCACTTTGGTGGAAGAACCACTTTCTCTCTCAAGAACTCTCCTTTCCTTCTCTCTATTTTGTTCACAAAACTAGTTAAAATGAAGGGGTGGGGTGTTTTAATGAACTGGGGGTCGGGTTTTAAAATTAGAAAAATTAGGAGCCCGACACAGGTATGCGGTCAGGAATGCGATCGCATTCCTGACATGCGGTCCGCAGACCGGTTGTAGAATGGCCCTCAAGATGGGCCAACCTTAAAAATACACTGTGCAGGTATGTGACCACTAATGCGGTCCGCATACACGTTTTGCGATCGCATAGTGCTTCGCATAACCTCCCTCACCAAAACCCAATGGGAAAGAATGCGACAACTATGCGGTCCGCAGAACCGAAATGCGATCGCATAATGGACCGCATAGTTGTCCTCAAATTGGGCAGTGATTCTGCCCATGTATGCGACCACTATGCGGTCCGCATACACGTTATGCGATCGCATAGTGCGTCGCATAACACCCAATTTCTGGAAAATTTATTCTTTCAAATTCTGGATATTTAGAGTAATAATAAAAATAGAAAGAGGATGAAGAAATCTTAATCCTACTCCGTATTTGCTAAAGGCTTACAACTTAAAAATCACAATAAATTAAGTATAAAATATATATTTTTGTAACTTTTCTTTTTATCTTTTGAAAACGAAATATTGAAACTATATTCATATTTTATAATTTCATGGAAGGTAAGATAAACTAAAAACAACTAGATAAAATACCTACTAACTAAAATGAAGGAAAATATTTTTGTAGTTTTCATTTTAAGAGAAAATAGAGCTAAAAGGTCAAAAATGGGCAAAGCAACAATATTAGAATTAAAATAAATATCTAAGCACTAAAACGTGTAAAATTTCGGGGAGGGTAAAAAATTACATGTCTACAATTCATGATATTAATCCATTCTTTCTTATATACCGATATCAACTATTAGGTCTTCCAAAACATACATGCTAATTATAACCTTTACGAGACGAAATTACCCCTACAAGTTAACCCAACAACTACCCAAAAACATACATGACCCACATGAGTGTCAACGGAGCCTCTAAGGTAAAGAAGATGAACATGATTCCGCCGGCGACAAGGCCCCGACAATACCTCAAAATAGAACAACATATCCAAAGAGAGAGAAGCACATTTTTATACACGGCCCCGGGAGGAAATGGGGCTCACTAGAACTGAAGTAAGGAGGAGAGAAGGCACCACTACCGATGATTAGCGCTACCAGCTACAGAGCCACCTACATCCATATAAAGATGTAGCGTCCCCGGAAAAAGGGACGTTAGTACCATGGAATAGTACTTGTGTGTATGAACTAACTATACTCTATATAGAATAAACATCAAACATGTAGTAATGCAATTAGAGACACCAAATAACCATTCACAGAACTAGGGAAACACAAACAAGAGTCACCATGGTTTCTTATTTCGTTACTCCATCTTTTGGATAGTAGTTCTTTAAAGCCAAGTGCCACAATTTTAATATACCACCGTGTCATTTCACACGGAGTCCGATCTCGGCCCGACCGACTAATCCATCTCAAGTAATACATTACAACATCAAAGTTTTATAATTACCACCGTGTCATTTTCATATGGAGTCCGGTCTCAGCCCGACCGGCTAAGCCATCTCACTTGAAACAGTGAGACATTACCAATATCATATTTTTGATGCAATCACCACCAAGTGTACAGTATGGAGTCCGATATCGGTCCGATCGGCTAAGCCATCTCACTCTGGGACATAACCATATCAATTTAATCCTTCAGTTCACATCTCTTTCCATCATTTATTATACAGTTCTTGGCACTTGGGCATATTTAACCATTCATCTTACATTCCTCTCTTTAACCGTTTCATATACTCATCTTTCATATCAACTAGAACCAACACATATAAAGATTCGTACACATAACAACAGGAAGAGCAAGATAATCACAATTCATACTTTCAAATAGCATAGTGACATGATAGTAACTTAGAACAGTATGGAAGCAAGAGTTTCCCAACTTAACACATAGAACCCATCAATTCTTCAGAGAATCAAACAAGGGACTCATACCCGGGATTTTAACACCGATAAGTTCATCCTATGATGATTACAGTTAGCCATACATACCTCAATTGGGGTTTTCCTTAATTTCTACCACAATTTGCCGACCCTTTAGCACCTTCAATCTAATTCACAATGTAGCACAATTGAACCCAAAATTAGGAATAATGATTATGGCCTTATCTCACTTGAGCATTGTATCAAACATTATGTGTTCATTAAGGTTTCATGATCCCTTTTTAGTGAAAGATTACTCTAACTCATTTCCCCAATAAGATTGGGATTACTTGATTACATGCATGCAAGATATGTATCCCCATTCCCATGAACTAACCTATCCATGGCCCATTTTAGCTATAACCTGGAAATCAAGGTTGGGGTTACCTCTTAAAGTGAAAGAATTGGTACTCTAGTTGATTACTCCCAAGCCTTGAGTGGCGATTGAAGATTAATTTGATGAATAAGGAACCTTCTCCATAGAACTCTCTCTTAACTCATTTCAATATATTAGAAAAATGGCTAAAACCGATAGGGGATAGGTGTTACATTGGTATGGGGTCGGGTTTAAAAATTAGAAAATGGGTGCCCCGACGCAGGTTTGCGGTCCAAAATGCGATTGCATTTTGGTTATGCGGTCCGCAAACCTTCCGCATAACTGGCCTCAACTGGGCGAAAAAGAAAAGTGAAATGCCTAGGTATGCGGCAACTATGCGGTCCGCATACCTGTTATGCGGCCGCATAATGCTCCGCATAACACCCCCAGCAAAACTCGAACGCAAAGATGGGATGAACTATGCGGTCCGCATACCCAAAATCCTATCGCATTTTGGGCAGCATAGTTGCCCTCAAATGGTCAGCAAAGTGTCCTACTATGCGGCCATTATGCGGTCCACATACCTGATATACGACCACATAGTAGACCGCAGATTTGCACCTCTTCGCGAATTTCCTTCCTCTATGTCCGGGGGTACTTTTCACTCCTAAGAGGTCCAAACCTAAGAATTACTTTGGCTATATCAACATGGGGATCTAACTGGGCATCATTTTTGGTTAAGAATTCTATGGGTCTTTACATGGATTAAACGCCGAACTCAAGAAAAAACTCATTCAATGCCTTATCAATAACATCGACTACTTTGCTTGGTCCCATTTAGACATGACAGGGATCCCGCCCGAAATAGCCACCCATCGGATGAGCGTCGACCCCAGGTTCAAATCGGGGAAGCAGAAAAGGAGGCCTCAATCCGAGGTAAAACACGCATTCATCAAGGACGAGGTAACGAAACTCCTCTAAATAGGGTCCATTAGGGAGGTAAAATACCCCGATTGGTTGGCCAATGTGGTGGTAGTCCCTAAGAAAAGGAATAAGTTAAGAATGTGCGTAGATTATAAAGACTTAAATACGGCATGCCCCAAAGATTCATTCTCGCTGCCCAACATCGATCGTCTGATCGATGCCACAGCCGGGCACGAGATCCTCATCTTTCTCGACGCCTACTCGGGGTATAATTAGATTCAAATGAATCCCGAGGACAGGGAAAGGACTTCGTTCATCACGAAGTATGGTACGTATTGCTACAACATAATGCCCTTCGGACTGAAAAATGCTGGAGCCACGTACCAACGACTGATTAATAAAATGTTTGAATTCCAAATAGGCAAGTCCATGGAAGTATATATTGAAGATATGCTAGTTAAGTCCTTGCGCGCAGATGACCATTTGACCCATTTTCAGGAAACATTCGATATCCTCAGAAGCTATAACATGGAGCTCAATCCCGAGAAATGTGCTTTCGGAGTAGGATCAGGTAAATATTTAGGCTTCATGGTGCCAAACAGGGGGATCGAGATCAATCCTGACAAAATCAAAGCCATCGAGGAAATCATGGTGGTTAATAACGTGAAGGTCGTGCAGCGACTGGGTGGATAGCGGACTTGGGCCAATTCATATCAAAGTCGTCGGATAAGAGTCATCATTTCTTCTCCTTTCTCAAGAAGAAAAATAACTTCGAATGGACTCCAGAGTGCCAACGCGCATTGGATGAATTGAAGCGATATCTGTCGAGCCCAACTTTACTCCACACCCCAAAGGAGGGCGAAACGTTGTATCTATACCTGGCCATGTCCGAAGTAGCGGTAAGTGGTGTGCTAGTTCGGGAAGCACAAGGTACACAATTCCCTGTCTACTACGTGAGTCAGGCCTTGGGCGATGCCGAAACCAGGTATCCCCTTCTAGAAAAATTAGCCCTTGCGCTAATTAGCGCGTCTCCAAAGTTAAAGCTTTATTTTCAATGCCATCTCATTTGTGTTTTAACGACATACCCACTTCGAAATATATTGCATAAACCCTAGTTGTCGGGCAGGTTGGCCAAGTGGGACATAGAACTCGGGGGGTACGATATCAAATATCAACCCCAAATGGCTATCAAATCCCAAATTTTGGCAGATTTTGTAGCTAACTTTACGCCCGCCCTGGTGCTCGAAGTAGAAAAAGAACTACTATTGAAAATGCGCACATATTCCAGGGTATGGACCTTGTTTACCGATGAAGCCTCAAACGTGAAAGGGTCCGGGCTCGACATAGTTCTAAAGCCGCCTACGGGCAGCATGATTAGACAATCTTTAAAAATTTAAAAATTGACTAACAACGAAGCTGAGTCTGTTATTCCAGGTCTGGAATTGGCCAAAGGCCTAGGAGCCAAATTCATTAAAGCCAAGTGTGAATTCTCTCCTGGTGGTTAATCGGGTGAATGGAAGCTTCGAGGTCCAAGAAGACAGAATGCAGAGGTACCTAGACAAGACTCTAGTCACTATGCATCGTTTCAAGAGTGGACCTTAACCCACATACCTCGAGATAAGAATAGCGAGGCCGACGCCCTCGCAAATCTGAGATCGTCCGTCGAAGAAGATGTCATACTACCCAGAGTTGTTGTTTAGTTAACCAAATCAGTGATCGATGAAGGCCGTGTCGAGATCAACTCCACCATCCTGGCATGGAAGTGGTGAAATAAATACATCTGTTATTTGAGAGACGGGAAGTTGACCACAGACCCGAAAAAGTCGAGGGCCCTACGAAACAAGGCAGCTCGATTCTCACTCGACGAAAATGGCGCTCTATATTGGAGGGCCTTCAATGGACCCTTGGCGGTATATCTAGGAACATGTGACACAAATTACGTGCTTCGAGAAATCCATGAAGGTACCTGCAGGAATCATTATGGCTGCCGATTCCTTAGTTCAGAAAGTGATCAGAGAAGGTTATTACTGGAACAACATGGAAAATGACGCCAAGGAATTCATTCAAAAATGCGACAAACGCCAAAGATTTGCCCCCATAATCTACCAGCCCGGCGAGCAACCGCATTCGGTCTTGTCGCCATGGTCGTTTACGAAATAGGGGACGGCCATCATTGGACCCCTACCAACGGCACTAGGTAAAGCTAGATTTATCCTGTTTATGACTGACTATTTCTCAAAATGGGTAGAAGCACAGGCCTTTGAGAAGGTACGATAGAAAGAGGTCATTAACTTCATATGGGACCATATCCTGTGCCGATTTGGGATTCCCTCCGAGATAACATGCGACAATGGAAAGCAATTCATCAGAGGCAAAGTAAAAAAGTTCCTAGAGGATCACAAAATCAAGAGTATCATGTCGACTCCCTACCACCCATGTTCCAATGGTCAGGCTGAATCCAAAAACAAAACCATCATTCAAAACTTGAAGAAGAAGTTAGAAAGCGCAAAAGGTAGGTGGAGGGAAATGCTGCCCGAGGTCCAATGGGCATATCGAACCACTCCAAAATCAAGCACGGGAGAGATTCCATTCTCTCTAGTGTATGGGTCCAAGGAATTAATATGGTCGAAGAGGGGGAACCGAGTGCCAAGTTCCGACATTCTATGGGGAATTCAAACAACGAGACCATGACTGAGCTCTCGAACTACTAGATGAGAAACGAGAAGCTTCACTAGTCCGGATGGCCATCCAAAAATAGAGGATCGAGAGGTACTATAACAGGAGAACAAACCTCCGACATTTTGGAGTCGGGGACTTAGTCCTAAGAAAAGTCACCCTAAACACTCAAAACCCTAATGAGGGGAAACTAGTCCCAAGCTTGGAAGGGTTGTACCGTGTCCTCGGAGTAATTAGCAAAGGTGTTTAACCAAGGAATTATTCTTTGCCAAAGCTATTTTGAGAAGAACATAGGTTTCTGATAACCAGAAAATATGCTGATGATTGTAAGTAAATTTGAAAATAGGAAGCAGCAAAATGCGTAAAAAGAAAGTATATTGCAATAGCGGTTCAAGTGTCTTTACAAGTTAAATTTTACTCCCTTTTTATAGGGAATTTATTAATATAACGTCTACTCTTTTCAGCGATTTGAGCATTAATGACTAATAATGGTGTAAGGACCCGTAAAATTTCTTGTTTAAGATAATGCCCGAATAAGTCCCCGAGTTGTTATAACTGTAGAAATTCTTAAAACATACCTTATTTGTGTAAAAGTACCCCGGAATTTGAAAGAATAAATTTTCCAGAAATTGGGTGTTATGCGACGCACTATGCGATCGCATAACGTGTATGCGGACCGCATAGTGGTCACATACATAGGCAGAATCACTGCCCAATTTGAGGACAACTATGTGGACCATTATGCGATCGCATTTCGGTTCTGTGGACCGCATAGCTGTCGCATTCTTGCACATTGGGTTTTGAAGAGGGAGGTTATGCGATGCACTATGTGATCGGATAACGTGTATGTGGACCGCAAAGTGGTCGCATACCTGCACAATGTATTTTTTAAGGTTGGCCCATCTTGAGGGCCATTCAACGACCGGTCTGCGGACTGCATGTCAGGAATGCGATTGCATTCCTGACCGCATACCTGTGTCGGGCTCCTAATTTTTCTAATTTTAAAACCCGACCCCCAGTTCATTAAAACCCCACCTCTTCATTTTAACAAGTTTTCTGAACAAAATAGAGAGAAGGAAAGGAGAGTTCTTGAGAGAGAAAGTGGTTCTTCCACCAAAGTGATTTTCTAAGTCCCTCAGGCCTGGTATTTCGAGTAATCTCCTTCTTCCTCATTCTAGCAGGTAAGGGTTCCCAACCCCTTTTCCATTAATTTTCTGATTTTAAACAAAGGGAGGATTAGCATGGATTGATTCTTGAAAATATTAACTAATACCTTGCATGCATATTTAATAATGGTGTTAATCTAGTAAGAGGGAGTGGTTTGGGGTAAATTTCGCAAAGATAATGCAAAAATGCTTATCTAATGGGGTCACATAGTGTTTGGAAAAAATGCTTAAGAGATTCTGAATTGCATGCATGCCTTCCAATTCTAAGTTGAATATGTTTAATTGTGAACTAGATTAACGGTACTAGTCGGTTCGGTGATTTGTGAGTAAATGTTAAAAAGGGATTTCGAATCCAGGTATGTATGGCAAACTTTAACCCTTGTAAAATCCCTCTTGTTGTGGTAAGCATACAGTATGTGTACTTATATGAAAATATGTGAATTGACTGTCTAGTTGATTGTCACCCCACTGTGTTAGATGAGATTTTGAATTGTGACTTAGCATGCCTACCTTATTATGTGCAAAGATGGTAGTTGTTTAATGTTATTGATATGAAGCAATGTAAATAAGTTGAACGGTTATGGCAACACCTTGTGCATAAATTACTACTTGATGAAAGTTTGTGGTGCCTTGAGCCCAAGTAAATGAATTGTTAAATGTGAATTTGTGACCCTTGAAAGGAAGGCCCATGTGATGAAATTGTTTGGTGTTGTTATTAAATTTGTGATCCTTGATAGGAAAGTTCTTATAATGAAATTGTTTGTTGTTGTTGCAGTTGTGATGAAATTATTGGTGATGTGTTATGAAATATAAATTATCAGGCGGGGTCGGGTTGCGCGTCGCAACACGAAGTAATAAGGTGTGGGTTGTGGTGATAAGGGTGGCCGAGGTAATAAGGGTGGAAAAGTGATCTTTTTAACTATTGGTATGAATTTGATGAAACTCGTGAATATGGTGGTGTTGGAAAGGGAAAAAGGAGAGATTGTAAAATTGTTGACTTTGATTGTCTCTTTCCGTGTGTTTTGATTGTTGGTCCTATTGCTGTCCTTTTTCTTATCTGTATATTGGTTGATTGTACTTGGGATAAAGTTTGTTTATACATACTAGTACTATTCCACAGTACTAACATCCCTTTTGCCGGGGGCTCTACATATTTTATATGGATGTAGGTGATTCTATAGCAGGTAGCTCAACCCGCCGTTAATGGTGCCTCTTCTTCATCTCTGCAGCAGTTATGGTGAGCCTCTCTTCTTCTCCGGGCCGTGTGTGGATGATTCCACCCTCTTTTATTTATGTTGTAAAGGTATAGCAGGGGCATTGTTACCGGCAAGATATGTAAAATCCCTAGTATTCGTAGAGGCTACGTAGACATGATGTGGGTGTATATATGTATTTTTGGGTAGTAACAGTACGTACTCGGAATCGTGGATCTTGTTGGAAAGTTATGTATGTATTATGTATGTTTGAATATCAATCGTTGAAATGTTAAAAGAGGAAACAAATGGAGATATGTTGTAAAATGTACTTTGAAACTAAAAACGGCTAACTCACACGAAATAATGCATGTTATGAACGCGGGGTAATACGTTGGGCAGGAAAGGCAATCCAGGTTCGCTTGACTGGGTTCACCCGGTTAGGCTCCGGTCTCGTCCCTTGATTTTTGGGTGTGACAAACTTGATATCAGAGCCTAAGGTTTTTAAAAGAGTCCCAGGATGTCTCGGAGCCGTGTCTAGTAGAGATCTTCTTATCGGTGTGTTGTCGACCACATCTATAATTAGGGGGCTACATGGACATTTAGGAAATTACCCTTTCATTGTTATTCTATATCGTGCGGTGAACCAGAAAGTGAAAATATCCTTGCCTAATTCATGCTTTGTTCCGAAATTTTTAGTAATGGCACCAAAGAAGAGATCTCGACTCGGCCTTGAGGCCAATGCCACCCCGGGTGTGGCTTTGAATTCTGTACCAGATAGTGCGGGTGAGAGTGACTCCCCGACCTTGAATCGACCTGACCCTTCTATTCCGGATCAAATCCTTCCTGTTTCTGCGGCGGCGGAGGGTGCTGCAATCCCTCCCGCTGATATTCTTGAACCCTCTACAGTTCCAGCTTCTGGTCTCGGTACGTCCGATGGGGACCTCAGAGGAGCTATTCATATGTTGACTCAGTTGGTGGCCGCTCAGGCCCAAAGATCTCATGCTACCCCTGCGTCCTCCAGCAGACAGGGAGATTCCGCCGGCTCCAGAGTCAACCAGTTTTTGCGGTTGGCCTCTCCAGAGTTCTCATGTACAGATCTAGAGGCCGATCCACATAATTTTCTTGATGAGATGTACAAAACCCTTCGGGTGATGAAGGCTACAGAGACAGAGAGGGTTGAGTTAGCTTCGTATAGGCTGAGGAGAGCAGCATATTCCTGGTTCGAGATGTGGGAGGGTTCCTGTGGGAAGGGAAGTCCTCCGGCTAGATGGGACGAGTTCGTGGATGCTTTCATGGATCATTTCTTGCCTGCTGAGACTGTGTCTGCCCGTGCTACGGAGTTTGAGGTCCTCAAGCAGGGTAATATGAGTGTGTGGGAGTACCACATGGAGTTCGTGCAGTTTTCTAAATATGCTCCTCACTTAGTATCGACTATGGATGCCAGGGTTCGACGTTTCGTTCAGGGCCTTAGTCCCTTGGTTGTGAATAAAGCTGCTAGAACTGCCTTGCACTCAGACATGAATTATGGGAAGATTGTGGGATTTACCCAGGCTACAGAGGCTAGAAAATTGAAGATCATGTCAGAGAGAGAGAGAGTAGAAGCAGGGCCCGGTCAGTGGGCCACTCGGGGAGTTCAGTTGGAGGAGGGAGACCAGTTCATGGGAGAGGGTCATCAGGGCCATCCCAGTCCTATGCACAATCCTCAGCCAGTGCACCGCCATCAGTGCACCGTTTCCAGCAGAGCAGTCGCTGGGGACCAGGATTAGAAAGCAAGAGACCCCATCAGTCAGGTCGCCCAGGAGGGAGGTTCCAGCAGCAGGGGAGGGCTATGTGCCCCAAGTGTGGGAGGTTCCATACCGAGTCTTGTTATCTGGATCTCCCGGTGTGCTACGGGTGTGGAGTGAGAGGTCATATTCAGCGAGATTGTCGTGCGGCCAGTCAGGGCAGGGGTAGGGGTTTTACTCAGTCATCCGGCTCTTCAGTCGCCACATCTTCAGGGCATTCTCCAGCTCTAGTGGGGCGTGGTGCAGTTTGGGGTGCAGCTCGAGGTAGAGGTGGACCCGACCGGTTCTATGCTTTGAGTGGTCGCTAGAACGCGGAGGCTTCTCCAGATGTTGTTACAGTTATTCTAACTGTTCAAGCACTTTATTGTTATGCTCTTATTGATCCGGGGTCCTCCTTGTCTTATGTTACCCCGTTTATTACTTCAAGTTTTGGGATAGAACCCAAAAAGCTTCATGATTCGTTCTCTGTATCGACTCCGGTTGGTGATTCTATTACAGCCGCGCAAGTATATAGGAATTGTGTCGTCACGATATATGGTCACGTTACCATGGCCGATCTTATGGAGCTTGGGATGGTAGATTTTGATATTATTATGGGAATGGACTGCCTTTATTCGTGCTTCACTAAACTCGACTGTCGAACCTGAATCATGAGGCTAGAGTTTCCTAATGAGCCGGTTATTGAGTGGAAGAGAAATGGTATGGTGCCGAAGGGTAGGTTTATTTCCTACCTTAAGGCCTCGAAGATGATTAAAAAGGGGTGTGTCTATCATTTGGTCCTGGTTGCGGACACCACTTTAGAGGTGCCTGCTCCCGAGTCCGTGCCTATTGTGAATGAGTTTCTTGAAGTATTTCCAGACGAGCATCCAGGGATTCCGCCAGATAGAGAGATCGATTTCGGGATTGATGTACTACTAGATACGCAGCCAATATCTATTCCTCCATATAGAATGGCGCCAACAGAGTTGATGGAGTTAAATGAGCAGTTGAAGGATTTATTAGAAAAGGGGTTCATTCGGCCGAGCGTGTCGCCATGGGGAGCTCCGGTTATTTTCGTCAGAAAGAAGGATGGGTTGCTTTGGATGTGTATCGATTATCGACAGCTCAACAAAGTCACTATAAAGAAAAGTATCTGTTGCCTCGAATAGATGATTTAATCGATCAATTGCAAGGTGCGAGGTTCTTCTCCAAAATTGATTTACGGTCTGGGTATCATCAGTTGAAGATCAAAGAGCAGGATATTCCTAAGACCGCCTTCAGGACTCATTATGGTCATTTTTGAATTTTTGGTAATGTCCTTTGGGCTGACCAATGCTCCAGCAGCTTTCATGGATCTTATGAATCGGATTTTCAAGCCATTTCTAGACTGCTTCGTGATTTTTTTTTATTGATGACATCCTTGTCTATTCGCGGAGTCGGGATGATCATGTTAACCATCTTTGGGCAGTTCTGCAGACTCTTCATCATCACCAGCTGTATGCTAAATTTTCGAAATGTGAGTTTTTGCTAGAATCAATTACCTTTTTGGTCATGTTGTTTCCAGAGAAGGGATTCAGGTTGATCCCCAGAAGATCGCGGCCTAGACCAACGACCCCGACAGAGATTCGCAGTTTCTTGGAGGGATTCTCTACCCTCGCCTCCCCATTGACTAAATTGACGCAGAAAGCGGTGAAGTTCCAGTGGTCCGACGCTTGTGAGAAAAGTTTTCAGGAATTGAAGTCGAGATTGACTTCGGCACCGCTATTGACCTTTCCAGAAGGTATAGAGGGATTTGTGGTTTATTGCGATGCTTCAAGGGTTGGTTTGGGGTGTGTGTTGATGTAACATGGGAAGGTTATAGCGTATGCTTCAAGGAAACTCAAGAATCACGAGAAGAATTATCCGACGCATGATTTGGAGCTTGCGGCAGTGGTGTTTGCATTATAAATTTGGCGGCATTATCTTTATGGGGTCCACGTGGACATGTTCTCAGACCACAAGAGTCTTCAATATTTATTCAAGTAGAAGGAGCTGAATCTAAGGCAGCGGACGTGGTTAGAATTACTCAAAGATTATGATATAAATATTTTGTACCATCCAGGGAAGGCGAATGTGGTGGCCGACGCTCTCAGTCGGAAGTCTATGGGTACTTTTGCTCATTTGGAAGCGGATCAGAGGCCCTTGGCTCGGGAGGTTTATCAATTGGCCAGTTTGGGGGTTTTGTCTTTCGACCTCAGACGAAGGGGAGGTTATGGTGCATAATGGAGTAGAATCGTCACTTGTAGCGGAAGTCAAAGAAAAGCAGTTTATTGATCCAGCATTGGCATAGTTGAAGGAGGCAGTTTTGAATAACAAGCTTTCAGCATTTTCACTCGGCAGCGATGATGGGGTATTGCGATGTCAAGGTAGGCTATGTGTTCCAGATGTAGATAATCTTCGGGAGAGGATAATGGCGGAGGCTCATAGCTCCATGTATTCTGTGCACCCTAGTTCTACGAAAATGTATCATGATCTCCGGGAAATTTATTGGTGGAGCAGTATGAAGAAGGGTGTGGCGGACTTCGTGTCTAGATGTCCGAATTGTTAGCAGGTGAAGGCCGAGCATCAGCGGCCTGGTGGATTAACTCAGCTTATGGAAATGCCGACGTGGAAATGGGAAATGATTAATATGGATTTCGTGGTAGGGTTACCTCGCACTCAGTGCAAGTTCAACTATATTTGGGTGATAGTGGATCGACTCACCAAATTAGCTCACTTTTTGCCAGTCAAGTCCACTGATACTGCAGAACGGTACGCTCAGTTGTATATCAAGGAAATAGTCATACTTCACGGCACTCCAGTTTCTATTATCTCGGATCGAGGGGCCCAGTTTACAACTATTTGTTGAGGAAATTTCAGCAAGGTTTGGGTACTCATGTGAATCTCAGCACAACTTTCCATCCACAGACTGATGGTCAAGCGGAGCGGACTATTCAGACGCTTGAAGGTATGTTATGGGCTTGTGTTTTATATTTCAAAGGTAGTTGGGATGACCACTTGCCGCTTATCGAATTTGCTTACAATAACAACTTTCATGCTAGTATTCAGATGGCCCCATTTGAGGCATTGTACGGAAGAGGGTGTAGATCTCCAATTGGATGGTTCGAAGCTGGTGAGACGGAATTGTTAGGGCCAAATCTTGTGCACCAAGCTATGGAAAAAGTTATAGTCATTCAGGAGAGGATGAAAACTGCTCAGAGTCGTCAGAAATCCTAAGAGGATGTTCGTCGAAGAGAATTGAAGTTCCAGGTAAATGATTGGGTGTTCTTGAAGGTGTCTCCCATGAAGGGAGTGATGCGGTTTGGGAAGAAAGGGAAGTTGAGCCCTAGGTATGTCGCGCCATATCGGATCACTCAAAGGATAGGATGGGTGGATTATACCCTTGAAATGTCATTAGTGCACCCGGTGTTCCATATGTCTATGTTGAAGAAAGTGGTTGGAGATCCATCCGCCGTCGTGCCAGTTGGGACTATTGAGGTTAATGAAGAGTTATCATACGAGAAGGCTCCGGTTGCTATTCTTGATAGGCAAGTTCGTAAATTAAGAAACAAAGAGATTGCTTCTGTTAAAGTGTTGTGGCGAAATCAACAGGTCGAGTAAGCCACGTGGGAAGAAGAGAAAGAAATGAGAGAAAAATATCCCCATCTGTTTGAAAAAGTCTAGTAGTGATCGTGCGAACTATTATCCCCAGGCAACTTGATATTGTATTCATATTCGTGCAAAGACACCCCATTTTCCCCTAATTGCCTTATTGTTGTAACTTTCCAATGCGTGCTAAAAATTGTATATGATGTTATCAATTGGGTAGTGTGCAACCCTTGAGGTAAATGAAAGTTTTGTGAAACTTATGTGATAGGCAAAATGATTAATAGTAGTGTAGATTGGTAATGATTAATTGAAATATATATACGGCGTATTAAGGTGATTGAATCGTATGGGACTCACTAAAATGACCAAATTATGTGCAAGTATGTGCCATTAATTGAATCATATTCTAATTTGTGATGTAAAGAGAATGAACTATGTGTGGTTGTCAAAGTGATTGGATATGTGCATGTGTTGAGGCAATGAATTGTATGCCAGTTGTAGGGATAACAGAAACTGTGTAATGATGCTTGGAAATATGTTTCAGGGGCTCTCTGACAGGTAGATAGGTCTAAATACAAAGGAAACTCTGGCGAAATTTTCTGAAAATATTGTAGTTAGTGTAAATCTGGAAGTTTGCATATCATGTTTTCAAAAC
>ML544165.1:41039-55715 GCA_005239535.1 Nicotiana rustica | reverse complement strand
CGTAAAATTTCTTGTTTAAGATAATGCCTGAATAAGTCCCTGAGTTGTTATAACTGTAGAAATTCTTAAAACGGACCTTATTTGTGTAAAAGTACCCCAAAATTTGAAAGAATAATTTTTTCAGAAATTAGGTGTTATGCGACGCACTATGCGATCGCATAACGTGTATGCAGACCGCATAGTGGTCGCATACAGGGCAGAATCACTGCCCAATTTGAGGACAACTATGCAGTCCATTATGCAATCGCATTACATTTCTGCGGACCGCATAGTTGTCGCATTCTTTCCCATTGGGTTTTGGTGAGGGAGGTTATGCGACGCATTATGCGATCGCATAACGTGTATGCGGACCGCATAGTAGTCGCATACCTGGATAGTGTATTTTTAAGGTTGGCCCATCTTGAGGGCCATTCTGCGCCCGGTCTGCGGACCGCATGTCAGGAATGCGATTGCATTCCTAACCGCATACCTGTGTCGGGCTCCTAATTTTTCTAATTCTAAAACCCGACCCCCAGTTCATTAAAACACCCCACCCCTTCATTTTAACACGTTTTCTGAACAACATTGAGAGAAGGAAATGAGAGTTCTTGAGAGAGAAAGTGGTTCTTCCACCAAAGTGAATTTCAAAGTCCCTCAGGCCTGGTATTTCGAGTAATCTCCTTCTTCCTCATTCTAGCAGGTAAGGGTTCCCAACCCCTTTTCCATTAATTTTCTAATTTTAAACAAAGGGAGGATCAACATAGATTGATTCTTGAAAATATTAACTAAGACCTTGCATGCATATTTAATAATGGTGTTAATCAAGTAAGGGGGAGTGGTTTGGGGTAAATTTCGCAAAGACGGGGTTGGTAATCTAATGGGGTCACATAGTGTTTGGCAAAATGCTTAAGAGAGTCCGAATTGCATGCATGCCTTCCAATTCTAAGTTGAAATGTTTAATTGTGAACTAGATTGACGGTACTAGTCGGTTCGGAGATTTGTGAGTAAAAGTTAAAAAGGGATTTCGACTCCAGGTATGTATGGCTAACTTTAACCCTTGTAAAATCTCTTGTTGTGGTAAGCATACGGTATGTGTACTTATATAAAAATATGTGAATTGACTTTCTAGTTGATTGCCACCCCACTGTGTTATATGAGATTTTGAATTGTGACATGGCATGCCTACCTTATTATGTGCAAAGATGGTAGTTGTTTAAAGTTATTGATATGAAGCATTGTAAATAAGTTGAACGGTTATGGCAACACCTTGTGCATAAATTGTTGCTTGATGAAAGTTTGGGGTGCCTTGAGCCCAAGTAAATGAATTGTTAAATGTGAATTTGTGACCCTTGAAAGGAAGTCCCATGTGATGAAATTGTTTGGTGTTGTTGTTGAATTTGTGATCCTTGAAAGAAAATTTCTTATAGTGAAATTGTTTGTTGTTGTTGTTGTTGTGATGAAATTATTGGTGGTGTGTTATAAAATATAAATTGTCAGGCGGGGTCGGGTTGCGCGCCGCAACACGAAGTAATAAGGTGTGGGTTGTGGTGATAAGGGTGGCCGAGGTAATAAGGGTGGAAAAGTGATCTTTATCACTATTGATATGAAATTGATGAAACTCGTGAATATGGTGGTGTTGGAAAGGGAAAAAGGAGAGATTGTAAAGTGGTTGACTTTGATTGTCTCTTTCCGTGTGTTTTGATTGTTGGTCCTATTGTTGTCCTTTTTCTTATCTGTATATAGGTTGATTGTACTTGGGATAAAGTTTGTTTATACATACTAGTACTGTGGACAGTACTAACGTCCCTTTTGTCGGCGGCGCTACATTTTTTATATGGATGTAGGTTGTTCCATAGCAGGTAGCTCAGCCCGCCGTTAGTGGTACCTCCTTTTCATCTCTGCAGCAGTTGTGGTGAGCCCCTCTTCTCCTCGGGGCCGTGTGTGGATGATTCCACCCTCTTTTGTTTATGTTATAAAGGTATAGTCGGGCCTTATTACCGGCAAGATATGTAAAATCCCTAGTATTCGTAGAGGCTCCGTAGACATGATGTGGGTGTATATATGTATTTTTGGGTAGTAATAGTACGTACTCGGAACCGTGGATCATGTTGGAAAGTTATGTATGTATTATGTACGTTTGAATATCAATTGTTGAAATGTTAAAAGAGGAAACAAATGGAGATACGTTGTAAAATGTACACTAAAAACGGCTAACTCACACGAAATAATGCATGTTATGAACGCGGGGTAATACGTTGGGCAGGAAAGGCAATCCAGGTCCGCTTGACTGGGTTCACCTGGTTAGGCGCCGGTCTCATCCCTCGATTTTGGGGCGTGACAAATGGCATTAATGTAATGTTACACTGATTAACTGTCACTGTTGCATGAAGATTCTGTAACGTTTTGGCTCATTGATTGAAGACCTCTGAATATGCCCTTTGTTCCGCCTTAATACAGTCTGACCGTGTCTCTTCATCTTCTCGATTAGGTTGAGACTCCAATATCTGATTACCACGTCGGCATGCTGTAAAGACCCGTAGAATCCTTAACAAAAAAAAACGATGCCCAGTTAGATCCCCATGTTGAAATTGCCGTAGAAATTCTTAGGTTCGGACCTCTTAGGAGTGAAAAGTACCCCCGGACTTAGAGGAAGAAAATTTTTGGAGGGATGCGGATCTGCGATCCACTATGCGGTCACATATCAGGTATGCGGACCGCATAATGGCAGCATAGCTGGACAATTTGCTGTCCATATTGAGGGCAACTATGCGGCCCAAACTTGCGATCGTATTTTGTGTATGCGGGACGCATAGTTCGTTGCATATTTGCACTCGAGTTTTACGGAGGGAGTTGTGCGGTGCACTATGCGACCGCATAACAGGTATGCAAACGACATAGTTGCCGCATACTTGGGCAGTTTCCTTTTTCTTTTTCGCCCAATTGAGACCAGTTATGCGGCAAGTTTGCGAAGCGCATAACTGAAATACGATCGCATTTCGGACCGCAAACCTATGTCGGGGCACCCATTTTCTAATTTTTAAAACCCGATCCCTAGACATATATAACACCCATCCCCCATCTTTTTAGCCATTTTCTAATAATTTAGAGTGAGAAGAGAGTGGGTCCTAGAGAGAGAAGTTCCCAACTCCCTCCAATTGATCCTTCATCACCACTCAAGATTGGAACTAATCAAGAAGGACACCCATTTGTTCCCTCTAAGAGGTAAGCTTCTACCACACCAACCTTAATTTCAAGAGTTTAGTTAAAATGGGCCATGGATAGGTTAGTTCATGGGAATGGGGATAGAAACCGTATTTGCATGTAATCAAGTAATCCTAAACTAGTAAAAGGAAATAGGTTAGAGTAATCGTTCACTAAAAAGGGGACCATGCAATCTTAATGAGCACCTAATGTTTGATACAATGCTCCAGTAAGCTTAAGCCATGATCATTATTCCTAATTATGGGTTCAATTGTGCTACATTGAATTAGATTGAAGGTGCTAAAAGGGTCCGGTGAATTGCGGTAGAAATTAAGGAAAACCCTCAAATCGAGGTATGTTTGGCTAACTCTAATCTCCATAGAATAAACTCGTTGGTGCTAAAAATGTATGATATGAATTCCCTTGTTTGATTCTATAAGGAGTAAATGGGTTCTGTATGTTATGTTGAGAAACTCTTGCTTTCATGTCATTATATGTTACCACCATGTCATTATGTTATTTGAAAGTATGAATTATGATCATTATGCTCTTTCTTTTACTATGTGTATGACTGCTCTTATGTGATGGTTTTGGTCGAGGTGAAGGATGAATATATGATATGGTTGGAGAAAGGAATGTAACCTAAAAGGTAAAATAGGCCCAAGTGCCAAGAATTGTATACTAAAGGATGAGAAGGGATGTGAACTAAAGGATTAAAATGATATGAGATGTGAACTAAGAGATTTAAAAATGGTATGGTTATGTCCTAAAGTGAAATGGCTTAGCCGATCGGGCGGAGATCGGACTCCATGATGTACACATAGTGGTAATTATGAAAGTATGATATTGATGATGTCTCATTGTTCCAAGTGGAATGGCTTAGCCGATCGGGCAGATATCGGACTCCGTGTGATAATGACACAGTGGTAATAATGAAAGTATGATAATGATGATGTCCCACTGGTTCGAATGAGATGGCTTAACCGATCTGGCGGAGATCGTACTCCATGTAATAACGACACGGTGGTAAATTGATGTCTCACTTAGGATGGCTTAGCTGGTCGGGCAGAGACCGGACTCCGTGTGACAACGACACGGTGGTATATTAAAAATAGTAACACTTGGCTTTAAAAGACTATTAACCAAAAGATGGAAAATGGGATAAGAAAATATGATGACTCTTATTTGTGCTTTTCCCCTACTTCTGTGAATTGTTATATGAAGTCTCTATTTGTATCATTACATGTGTGATGTTTATTCTATCTAGAGTATAGTTTGTTCATACATACTAGTACTATTCAATGGTACTGACGTCACTTTTGCCGGGGGCGCTACATCTTCTTATGGATGTAGGTGGCTCTGTAGCTGGTAGCACTGATCGTTGATAGTGGTGCCCTCTCCTCCTCCTTTTAGCAGTTCTGGTGATCCCCATCTCCTCACAGGGCCATGTGTAGATATATGTTTCTCTCTTTTGTATATGTTGTTCTATTTCAAGGTATAGCTGGGGCCTTTTCGCCGACAGAACTATGTCTCATTTTCTTCACTTTAGAGGCTCTGTAGACACTTATGTGGGTCGTGTATGTTTTGGGTAGTTGTTGGTTTAACTCGTAACTGTGATCCCATCTCTTAAATGTTGTAATTAGTATGTATGTTTTGGGAGACCTAAATGGTGGTATTAGTTTTTGAGAAAGAATAGGTTAATATCATGAATGTATGCGTTTGATTATCTCCTGATAACTTAATAACCAATGTTATGTTGTAAACCCGGGGAGTAAATGAGTCGGGTAGGAAAGGCTAAGCAGGCTTGCTTGACTGGGTTCACTCGGTTAAGCTCCGGTCGCATCCCCCAGGGTTGAGGCGTGACAAAAACATACGGGACTAGAAGGTATATAGTTTTTAGATGATGACTGCTTAACCCTCTAAAATGTCCATCAGAAAGTTGTAACTCTAGATCGGGAATTCAATTACTTCCTCGTGTCTGTGCAGGTCTAATATCATCATCTGGTGATGGGTTAGCTTTTTGCCTATCATCTAAAATGGTTAGTACAATTTTAAATGTACAAAAGAATAATCGAACGTAATGATACCTAACCGGGGGTATTCCTTTTACTCAGAAGTAGTACTTTTTCAAATGAACAACATTCCAACTAGTGGGTAAGATTTTGCCGTCCATAGCTTCCAGATCATAAGCTCATTTTCCAGCGATGCCATGAACTTTGTAAGGTCCTTCCCAATTTGGATTCAACTTTCCTGCACCATCCTCCTTCATTGATTGGAAGACTTTGTTGAGAAAAAAGTCCCCAATTTTAAAGTATCTGAGGTGAGCTTTTCTGTTGTAGTACCGCTCTATAATTCTTTTTGGGCTGCCATACGTATTAGTGCAGTTTCTCTTTTTTGCTCGAGCAAATCCATATTGATCCTTAACTCGTCGTTGTTTATTCTTTTGTTGCTGTTGTGAACCTTATGCTTGGTTCGTCGATTTCCACCGGTATTAAAGCTTCTTCACCATAAACAAGCGCAAATGAAGTCTCCCCCGTAGCTGTTTTCACAGTAGTTCTGTAAGCCCATAGTACTGCTGGTAGCTCATCGGGCCAGTTTCCCTTGGCTTTTTCCAATTGTTTCTTGAGGTTATTGACGATGACTTTTTTTGTTGATTCGGCTTGCCCATTAGCCACTGGGTGATATGGTGATGAAGTGATTCGTTTGATTTTCCAAATTTTAAAGAATTCTGTGATTTGTGAGCCTATGAATTGCGGGCCATTTTCACATACGATCTCCTTCGGTATTCCAAAGCACCATATTATATGTCTCCATATGAAGCTTTTCACTTTTTTTTCTTGCACCTATTTAAAAGCTTCTGCCTCCACCCACTTTGTGAAATAATCAGTTAATACGAGTAAGAACCATACCTTTCCTTTAGCTGGGGGAAGGGCTCCTACTATGTCCATGCCCCATTTCATGAATGGCCACGGTGATATCACTGGGTGAAGTAACTCTTCTAGTCGATGCATGTTATTAGCATACCGTTGGCACTTGTCGCATTCAACTACGAAATTCTCAGCCTCTTTGTCCAGTTTGGGCTAATAATACCCTGCTCTGATTAGGGTTTTGACTAAGGATCTTGCTCCTGCATGGTTTTCGCAATGTCCCTCGTGTACTTCCTTCATTACGAACTCTGTTTGATTGGGTCTAAGGCACTTTGCTAATGGACCTCCAAACATTTTGTGGTACAAAATATCACGAATGAGGCAGTACCGTGCAGCTTTTCGGCGAAGTGCTTGAGCTATTTTTTTTTATCTTCGGGTATGGTACCATTCTACAAAAAATTTAAGATTTTGTTTCTCTAATCCCAGGTCAAATTGTTAAATGATACCTCATTTTTGTGCTGGTCTAATGCCGAGTGAAATAGGTGGATGACAATTGCATTGTCTTTATTAGTCACTTCTGCAACTGCTGCGAGGTTAGCTAATGCATCCGCTTCTGCATTTTCCTCCCTGGGTATTTTCATAACCTTCCATGATTGGAATTGTCTTACTAAATCTCGTGTCTTTTCCAGATATTGTTGCATTCGGGCCTCTCTAGCGGTGTAAGTCCCCTGCATCTGGTTCACCACTAGTTGAGAGTCACTTTTGATCACGATCTGCTCGATTGAGAGTTCTCGTGCCAGTGTAAGCCCTGCAATGAAAACTTCGTACTCTTCTTCATTGTTAGTTATGGAATAACATTTAATAGCTTGTCATATCTTTTAACCCATAGGTTATATTAAAACAATTCCCAAGCCAACCCCTTTTATATTAGAAGAGACGTCAGTAAATAGGGTCCATATTCTTGGATTAGCCTTTTTAAAGAGTTGTAACTCTCTTTCTACTTCAGGTATTATTCTAGTATTAAAATCAGCGACGAAATCAGCTAAAATATGAGCCTTTATTGCAGTCCTAGGCTGATATATTATGTCATGCTCGCTTAATTCTATCACCCACTTAGCTAATCTCCCGGATAACTCTTGTTTATGCAAAATATTTCTTAATGGGTACGAGGTCACGACAATGATTGGATGGCTTTGAAAATATGGTCTTAACTTTCTAGCTGCCATGATTAGAGATAAGGCTAATTTTTCTAGATGAGGATATCTGGTTTCATCATCTAATAAAGATTTGCTTACATAATAAATTGGAGATTGTTTACCTTTGTCTTCCCTTACCAATACTGCACTTACAGCAAGATAGACGTACAACCTCTCCCCCTCTTTAGGCTTATACAGCAACTGGGGTTTTGATAGATATGCCTTCAGTTCTTTGAGAGCTTGTTGTCATTCGTTAGTCCATTCGAACTGATTCTGCTTTTTTAGAACTGAAAAGAATTTAAAACTCTTCTCCGAAGACCTGGAAATAAACCCTCCTAAGGGTGCAGTTCTTCCTAATAGTCTTTGAACTTCTTTTTTGCTCGTAAGTACATTGGGTATTTTATCAATAGCTTTAATCTGATATGGGTTTACTTCTATACCCCTATTTGACACAAGAAAACCCAAAAACTTACCTGATTCAACACCAAATGCGCATTTTTCTAGATTTAGTTTCATATTATACCTGCGCAAGATTTCGAGGGTAGTTGAAAGATACTGGAAATGATCTTCCGCTTGTGTTGATTTCACCAGCATGTCGTCAATGTATACCTCCATTGTTTTCCCCAGATGTTGCTGGAACATCTTGGTCACTAGCCTTTGATACGTGGCTCCATCATTTTTCAGGCCAAAAGGCATACACTTTATAACCATAAGTCCCCCTGTTTGTAATAAAGGAAGTTTTTTCCTCGTCTGAAGGATCAATTTTTATCTGATTATAACCAGAGTACGTATCTAGAAAGCTTAAAAATTCGTGACCTGCAGTGGTATCAATCAATTGATCTATGTGCAGTAATAGAAATGAGTCTTTAGGGCATGCTTTATTTAAATCTGTGTAATCTACGCATACTCTCCATTTACTATTCTTTATGGGCACCACTACAGTATTGGCTAACCAATAAGGATATTTTACCTCGTGTATTGAACCAATTTTCAAGAGTTTCTGTACCTTTTCATCGATCACTTGGTTATTGAATGGTCCTTGCTTTTTTTTCTTCTGCTTGGCAGGCACGAAGGATGGATCTTCATCACTTCTGGAGGAATACCTGTCATGTCTGAATGGGACCAAGAAAAACAATCTACGTTAGCCTTTAAATATTCAATTAACTCACCTCTTCTACGGGGCTTAACCTTGTGCCTATGTGAACTTTTTGTTCGGGCTTCTGCTTGAAAATGGAACAGCTTCAAGCTCCTCTATAGTTGTTTTGATATGCGCGTCCCTTTCTGGTTCCTGAATGACATCAGGTCTGGAATTCATATCCATATGTTTTGATACTTCTTCCATGGTGACTTGGTTCACCTTCTCGTGGCTATATTCTTCCATACCTGTTTGAATAACAGTTTTTTCCGTACCTGTTCGGGCGATTTCCTCGTCTTTTGATTCTTCCGCTTCTTCTTTTTTGTTAGAGTATGCTACGGAATTTATATTCCTTGAGGTTTGCTGATCACCACGAACCTGTTGAATTCCCCATTTGGAAGGGAATTTAATTACCTGATGTAAGGTAGATGGTATTGCTTTCATACATGGATCCATGGTCTCCCCATGATTACATTGTAGGCCATATCAGTATCAATGACTTGGAATCTAGTATTTTTTATCACTCCTTTTGCATAGGTGCTAAGCTCAATTTCCCCTTTTGTTATGACCGTAGAGTTGTCAAACCCAGATAAGGCTCATGCTTTCGGTATTACTTGATCCTCCATTAGCATTTCTTCCACAACTCTCGACAAAATGATGTTGACTGAGCTACCTGGATCAATCAACACTCTTTTTACATTAGTGTCATGTATAAGTAAGGGATATTACCAGTGCGTCGTTGTGAGGAAGCATTAATCCGTTGATATCTGCATCGTCGAATGATATATTTTTTTCTTCCACGTCTTCACGAGTCCGCTCCCCGTGTGTAATTGTGAATTTTGTTATTCTTTTATAGATTACTCCATTTACCTCCTCTCCTCCATGTATCACGTTCACTGTTCGCTTTGGAGATGGAGGTTTTGGGGGCTCCTGCATGTTCTTCATGTATGCTTGTTTACCTTTTTCACTAAACAGTTCTGTTATATAACCCTATTTTAATAATTGTTTTACCTCACCTTGTAGTAACCTGCAGTCTGATGTTCTGTGTCCATGATCATTATGGAACTCACACCATACGTCTAGATTCATTCTATTTGGGTTCGACCTCATTTCTTTGGTCCATCGAACCTTATCGCCCGTATTCCTTAGAATAGTCTCCAATTCTTGTATTACCTCTATTTCGTTCTCCTGATCTTTTCTGCATCTTGAAGAGGATAAGCTCGTATCTCTATTTGATGGTCTATATTCTGACAGGGCATTTTCAAACCCGGGATGATTTTCTCGTCCCGAAGGTCCAATATAAGGGTCGTACCTGCTTTTACCTGCTCTCCTTTCTGGTTTGGAGCGTCTAGAACTAGTTCGATCTTCAGCTTTTGACTGAGCAATGGTGTCTTCCTCTATTTGTAGCTTAGTGTTGTACCTGTTATAAACATCGTTCCACGTTGTGCTGTGAATTCTATCAAGCTTTCCTTGAGTCTTCTCGTGGCTTCTAAACTTTTGTCATTTAAATTGCTTGCAAATTCCATGGCTGCCCAATTGTCAGGTACCCTTGGTAGCAACATTCTTTCTCGTTGAAACCCGTCTATAAATTCACGAAGCAACTTCGTATCTCCTTGTTTTATTTTGAATATGTCTTCCATTCGTTTTTCGACTTTTTGCACACCGGAATGTGCTTTTATAAAAAAATCTGCAAGCTCAGCAAAAGAGTCAATAGAATTTTCAGGTAGAAGATAATACCATGTTAGTGCTCCTTTGGTGAGTGTCTCTCCGAACTTCTTGACCAATACTGACTCGATTTCTGGTTTAGTCAGATAGTTTCTTTTTACTCCAGTGGTAAAAGCAGTTATATGATCACGTGGATTTGTTGTCCCGTCGTACTTGGGAATATCAGGTATTTTGAATTTCTTGGGAATAGGCAAGGGTTCCGCACTTGGATTCCAAGGTTGTTGAGAATATCTATCAACATAAATGCCCTTGATGACAGGTGGTACTCCAGGAATTTGCTCGATTCGATCATTTTGTTCCTTCACCTGTTTCTGCAGGGTTGGTAATAAAGATTGTAATTTTGGATTATTAGACATACATGGTCTTGTTTCGAGGGATTCATTTGGAGTGCCTCCATTTCCTGAGTTTGCTAACTCGGATTGTGGATTTTCCATGGTTATAGTGTTGTTAGGAGGAGGTTTAGGTGATGCAGCCGGTAATCCCCTCATGAAAGCTTGTAAGGCTTGAGTGACACACTCACTAACCATTTGCTTCACCTGATCCTGTTTTCCTGTTTGTTCATTCTCATTACGATTATTTTTTTGAGTCGTAGATCAATCTGGGGAATTTCCCTTGAGCCTCGTGGAGTTCCTGAAGGTGATGGAACTGGAGTTCCAATCATTTGTTGGTTGTTGTCATTGGCGTTCGACATAATTCATAGAATGTTGTTTGAGAAGAAACATAGATTATCAGATTCCCGGTAACCGAAAACAATTTGTTTAACCAAAGAATTAGATTCTTTGCCAAAGCTATTTTAAGAAGAACACGGGTTTCTGATAACCAAAAAATATGCTCATGATTGTAAGTAAATTTGCAAATAGGAAGTAGCAAAATGCGTAAAAAGTAAGTATATTGCAATAGCGGTTCAAGTGTGTCCTTACAAGTTATATTTTACTACCTTTTATAGGGAATTTCTTAATATAACGTCTACTCTTTTCAGTGAATTGCGCATTAATGACTAATAATGGCATTAATGTAACGTTACAATGATTAACCGTAACTGTTACGTGAAGATTTTGTAATGTTTTGGCTCATTGATTGAAGACCTCTGAATATGCCCTTTATTCCGCCTTAATACATTCTGACTATGTCTCTTCATCTTCTCGATTAGGTTGAGACTCCCGTATATGATTACCCCGTGGGTATGCTGTTTCATTCCTCTTTATCTCGTACCTCTTCATAATGTACCATCTAGTTTTCATGATTTCATTGCTCCACATAGATTGCTGAGTCATTGGAGTTGTTACACGTGTGAAGCTCATTTTTACCAATACAAAAGGATCCTACAAGCTCGGCACCATGGAAGACGAACAGCTCCCGAGCAATTGGAACATATCCATGGTGAAACGCTACTACTGCTAAGGTAAGACTATGCTCCCATTTCCATTCATATGTCCCTAGCTAAACTTCTGCATATATCCAATGGAAGACGTCGGAAATTCGTTAGCTTCAAAAGGCCCCTGGGTTTTCAAACGCATTGCACTCTTTTCCTTCGATCGGGTTTTATCCCTAAAAAGGATTTTACCGGCAAGGGTTTTAACGAGGCAACATCTATGCGCTCCCCAGGAAGAACTTAAACAAGTATTCAAGGTTTCTCTCCAATCAACCTCAAATATTGGGGGGCATCGCCCCGAGAGGTCTCCTCCTCAAACCAATCAAAGTAAGCCGAAGATGGTTTCAATAGGAAAATGATGCATCGGGCCAAACAATCAACTGAATCGCGTCCGCACAGAAGGGTCGAACCTTCGACGGTGAAAACATGTATGCTCGTACCAAATAATCAAAGGAGTATTTTGCCATCAAAACACTTTTGCAATTAAAACAAACTGCTATTTTCACAAGGAAAGGCCCAAGGGGCAAAAAACCCTCAATGTCCCGGGGACTATCATTAACATCCACCCCATTAAATTGTCAAAACCCAAGGTCATAAGACCCCAAGTGGGTAACCTCGGGCGTGTTCGAAATTGTAAGATCTCGAGTAAGGCATGTCCAGAGCATACAACCTTATAAAAGGCACAATCCCGATTTCAAAGCCAAGGCTATATATTCGAACTTGTAAGACCCCTAAAAAGGCATACCCTTGAATATTGATGCGGAGGATACGATACTCGGGACTAAAGGCTCCGGCCAAACACAAACGACTCCGGTCGATAGGCTACAGCAAAACTAACGTGACTCGAGGACGTTTGACCGTCGCGATTAAATCAAATCCTTCAAAATTACTTCGGAAAGAACCGGTTAAATCATGATACCCTCAGCTTAAATAAAAGAGCTTCAATCATTTTCATGTCAGCTCCAAACAATGAAAAGGCTTCGAAGCAGTTCAGCCATAGGGAAAAACCTTTTGAGGTGCTCACCTATCATCACATAACGACTCATAATCGAGGTTTGGACGAACGCAAAATATCAAAGGCCTTAACAAGGGAAAACATAGCCATACTAAAGGTCGTATCGACTTAACGCGTAAGAGCCTTGACGCCAAATTAAAATGCGTAAGAGCATTGACACCATCTTAAAGAGCCTCCAGGCTAATTCAAAACCTAAGGGTCGATGAGCTCGAGTCGTAACCCTACTCGAGGACTGAGCCCGAAATGGTTAACTAAAAATTCCTAAGGGTAGATGCATAAGAGCCTCCGGGCTGACATCAAAAGGCCTACGGGCCGATTAAAGGTCATATTGACCCAATGCTTAAAAGCCCAAATGCCAGCTCAAAAAGCCTCAGGTCTAAAGGGATAACTAAGAGCGCCTAAGGGCCAACGCATAAGAGCCTTAGAGCCAACATAGAAGCATTCAAAGGCCGACTTCAAGACTTAAATGTCAAAAAATTCGAGTCAAAACTTGACTCGGGGGCTAAACCCCAAAACGATCAATCTTTGATCGTCAAGAAATTATTTGACAAAAGTAGATGAAAGTCTCCCTATATACACACACACACAAATATATATATATATATGGTGGGAAGTCAGAGGAGCATATTTATGGAACTTGTTCCTAAAGCTCTTGCGAAGGGGACAGTAGATATAAACATAATCTATCACCAGGCTCGGCGGCTGCCTGAGTTCGAGCATTTCCTCACTCGAGGAAAATGTATAAAGCCTTAGGGATACCTCTATCCTCAATTTTGGATGAATTCTCGATTATTAATCCCAAGGGCTATCCGAGTTCGAGCATGTTCTCACTCGAGGACAATTTATTAAGCCTCAAGGCTATCTCTATTTGGAGTTCAAGCAAACACCCACTCGACCATTTACGCCCGAGGGATACCCAAGTTCGGGTAAATACTTACTCGGGTACTGTTTTCAGAGCCCCAGGGCTATCTATATTTCGAATCCGAGCAAATGGCCATCCGACTATTGAGTCCACTAGGCTGCCTGAGTAAGAGAAAATTTTCCCCTCGAGGGTTATCAACGTGCTATCTTTACTCTAATAGTCAAGGCCCAATTCTCGCCCAACTCGGGCTTAAGAGTTCCGGTAACCCAAGTTTGCATCGAATCAATCCGAGCTCAGTCCAAGGGATAGCAGAAAACCTTAAGGAGCATGATATTGATTATATCGCAAGTCCGATATTCAGACTAATCGTTGGAATCATACACGCAAATTTTTATAAACAAAGGCAGAATAAAATTCAACATGGGATCGAAGGTAAAATGGAGAAGCTCTTATATTAATAGGGGATACTTATAAAGTCCACGAAGGGCCCTTACGCAGAAACAAAGAAGCCTAAAACAACAGCCAAAAGGCGTAATCTATTGTCGAGGGCATATTCCCAGAGTAACGTCTTAGAGAAACTCTTCCTAATGGACTTCATCTCGACCCTTTCAAGCAGCATCTTCGAGACCCTTTCCGAAGCGGCAATAGGCGAAGAAAGGGCTATAGCCTATCAATGAGCAAAAGCTTTTAACGAGCGGAGAAAATTGTGGCCTGGTGGAAAAATTGGCAAGAATGGATCTCACAAGCACTACTATTGCGTAGCCACTTCTTGAGACATTGTACATGTGTGGGATTCAAAAGTTAGTAGATATTGCCACCTCACTCCATGAAAGGCAAAGAGAGTGAAGTGCCACACCCGGTTGAAGTTAAGAGAGATGAGAAACGGTAAAAGTATACGGAAAGCATTTGGTGCCTTTCACTCATTTTCTCGGGCTGACAACAACAACAATAACCCAATATAACCCCGTTCAGTGGGGAAGGACTTTGAGAAGGAATCCATGGCCTAATTCACTAATCCACCGTCGTATGACCTCATGGCTATAGGTTAGAACCATAAAAGCAAGAATTTGGAGGAGGGTATAGGGAAAAGAAAGGATCGGAGGCTGATGAATAAGGAATGAATGGAGTTTGGGATCAAACAATCCCTAATTTATAGAGGTTCAGTAACCTTACTGACGGCGCAGTCAATATTTCTGGGGAAACGAACCGGCGGCGCAATCATGGCTTTTGGAAAAATGACTAGTAGTGCATTCAATGTTTCTAGGAAGATGATTCGACGGGACGTTTCAAATCACCTCCTAAGCTTGCGTCATGAGAATGATGT
>ML544165.1:0-36178 GCA_005239535.1 Nicotiana rustica | reverse complement strand
GAATATCATTATAATATGCTAAGGAACTAATCCCAATCGAAATTTATCAAAAATACTCGAAAATCTCGAAATTGGTCAAACCCGACCCCCTGGCCCACATCTCGGAACTCGATAAAATTTATACCACAGGAATCTCCGTCCTCCAACGAGTCTATACATACCGAGAACGCTGAATTCGGAGTCAAAATGACCCCTCAAATCCCCATTTTAAAGCCTCTAAATCCCAAGCCCTAATTACCCAATTTGCACAGATTTTTCCCTAATTTTCCACCATAAATCCGATCTTTAATCACATATAAACGAGTTTAGAGTCCAAGAACCTTACCTTAATGAAGAACTATCGACTCCCCTCTTCAAAAACCCTTCAAAAGCTTCAAACCCGGATGCAATATTGAGAAAGATGGCTAAAACTCGCGAAGGAACGCTTATATACCTTCTTCCCAGTGGTTCCGCACCTGCGACCACTTACTCGCACCTGCGGAACCGCACCTGCAGATCCCAGGTGCGCACCTGCGGAAAATCCCATGGGCCTCAACTTCCGCACCTACGATCGACCTCCCGCACCTGCGGCCTCACAGGTGCGGCAATTACCTCGCACCTATGGACTCTTCTCACTCAGCAAAACTTCTGCACCTGCGGAGCCATGTCCGCTCCTGCGTAACCGCACCTGCGGCTCCCCTTCCACAGGTGCGAAAACACCAGTAACAGCAACACCAGCAATAGAAAACCCATTCCAAACTCCCTGTTAATCACCTGAAACCATCCCGAGCCCCTCGGGACCCTAACCAAACATACCAACGCACCACGTAGGGTCATTCAAACTTAGTCGAGCCTTCGAAACACCAAGCACAACATCAAAACCCCAAAAACACATCGAATTCAAGCCTATGAACTTTGAATTTTTCTAAATTCCACCAACGATGCCGAAACTACCCAAAACAACTTCGATGTACCTAAAATTTTGCAGACATATCCAAAATGGCATTACGAACCTGTTCCAACTGTAGGAATTCCATTCCGACCCTGATAGCCTATTTTCTACTGCCGACCAAAATTCGCCAAAAACTAACTTTCGCCAATTCAAGCCAATTCTACACCGGACATCACAAAATTCTTCCGAACACACTCCTAAGTCCCAAATCACCTAATGAAACTATCCGAGCCACAAAATCCGCGTTCCGAGGTCGTTTCCCAATAAGTCAACTCCCGATTGGCTTTTCCAACTCTAAGGCTACTTTTAGAGACTAAGTGTCTCAATTCCTTCTATAACCACTCCGAACCCAAACTGACCAACTCTAACACATCATGAACAGTTTAACCAAGATATGACAAGGCAGAAACAATGAAAATAATGCATGTTCTACGTAACGACCGACCGGGGCGTTACACCTGACATGGGAATCAATCGTATAAACAATAATGGAAACCATGTCGTCCCGGCAAGGGAGTCAACAATGGAAATACTATCATCCTCGCAAGGGAAACAACTTTAACCAATCTTGCTTAATTAATTAGCTTCACGAAATAAATCTCAACTTGAACCAATACTCAGCAATAAGAAATACCAAGGAAATACCATCAACATAGATGATTAATAAGTTAAGCCTAAGTAGTGTTTAATGAAAAATCATATCATCACAATATATGACTTACGGGCATGCTTGACACCAACGTATAGATACTCGTCACCAAAACTATACGTTAAACATAACACTTACACCTAGCAAATAGGACACAACACATATTCCCTCAAGCTAAGGTTAGGTCAAACACTTACCTCGGATTCCACGGCCAAACTCAAGCCTCGAACACCACTTCCCTTTTAGATTTTGCCTCTAATTCACTTGTATCTAGAAATAATTAACTTAACAACATCAATAAATACTAAAGAATCCGATAAGAAGGGCTCTACTAGACACGACTCTGAGACATCCTATGACACTTTAAAACCTTAGGCTCTGATACCAAGTTTGTCACGCTCCAACCGTGGGGGACGCGGCCGACGCTTAACCGAGTGAACCCAGTCAAGCAAGCCTGCTTAGCCTTTCCTACCCGACTCATTTACTCCCCATGCTTATAGCATAACATTGATTATCGAGTTAGCAGAAGATAAAGCCAACGCATGCATTCATGATATTAACCCATTCTTTCTTATATACCGATACCAACATTTAGGTCTCCCAAAACATACATACTAATTACAATATTTAAGAGATGGGTTCACAGTCACGAGTTAATCCAAAAACTACCTAAAACATACACGACCCACATACATGTCTACGAAGCGTCTAAAAATAAGGAAGATGAACATAATCCCGCCAGCGACAAGGCCCCGAATATACCTTGAAATAGAACAACATATACAAAAGAGAGAAACATAGATTTGTACACGGCCCCGGGAGGAACTGGGGCTCACTAGAACTACTGTGAGGAGGAGGACATGGCACCACTACCGACGATCGACGCTACCAGCTACAGAGCCACCTACATCCATAAGAAGATGTAGCGCCCCCGACAAAACGGATGTTAGTACCACTGAATAGTACTAGTATGTATGAACAAACTCTACTCTAGATAGGATAAACATCAGACATATAATGATACAATTGGAGACTTCATATAACAATCCACATAAATAGGGGAAAAGCACAAATAAGGGTCATCATGTTTTCTTATCCCGTTTTGCCATCTTTTGGTTAATAGTCTTTTAAGGCCAAGTACCATTATTATTTTTTAATATACCACCGTGTTGTTATGACACGGAGTCCGGTCTCTGCCTGGCCGGCTAAGCCATCCTAGGTGAAACATCACAGCATCATATTTTTATAATTACCACCATGTCGTTATCACACAGAGTCTGGTCTCCGCCCGACCGGCTAAGCCATCTCACTTGAACCAGTGGGACATTATCAATACCATACTTTCATAATTACCATCGTGTCGTTATCACACGGAGTTAGGTCTCCACCCGACCGGCTAAGCCATCCCACTCAGAACAGTGACACATCATCAACATCACATTCTTGATAGGATTACCACCATTTGTATATCATGGAGTCCGATCTCTGCCCGATCGGCTAAGCCATCTCACTCTAGGACATAATCATATTTTTGTAAATCTTTTAATTCACATTTCTTCTCTTCATTTAGTTTACAATTCTTGGCACTTGAGCATATCTATCCTTTTAGGTTACAATCCCCTCTTCAATCAAATCACATACTCATTGTCCATATCGCTAAAACCATCACATATGAGGATTCATACATATAGTAACAGCAAGAGCATGATGATCATAATTCATACCTTTAAATAGCATAATGACATAGTAGTAACTTAAAACAACATGGAAGCAAGAATTTCTCAACTTAACACATAGAACCCATTTACTCTTTAGAGAACCAAACGGGGAATTCATACCGCATATTTTAGCACCAATGAGTTTATTCTATGAAGATTAGAATTAGTCATACATACCTCAATTTGGGGTTTTTCCTTAATTCCCTACCACAGTTCACCGGACCCTTTAGCACCTTCAATCTAATTCATAATGTAGCACAATTGAACCTAAAATTAGGAATAATGGTCATGGCTTGAGCTCATTTGAGCATTGTATCAAACATTAGGTGTTCATTAAGATTGCATGGTCCCTTTTTAGTGGAATATTTTTCTAATCCATTTCCCCCTACTAGTTTAAGATTACTTGATTACATGCATGCAAGGTTTCTATCCCCATTCCCATGAACTCACCTATCCATGGCNAACCCAAAATTAGGAATAATGGTCATGGCTTGAGCTCATTTGAGCATTGTATCAAACATTAGGTGTTCATTAAGATTGCATGGTCCCTTTTTAGTGGAATATTTTTCTAATCCATTTCCCCCTACTAGTTTAAGATTACTTGATTACATGCATGCAAGGTTTCTATCCCCATTCCCATGAACTCACCTATCCATGGCCTATTTTAACAAAAATCTGGAAGTTAAGGTCGGTGCGGTAGAAACATACCTTTTAGAGTGAAGAAATTGGTGTCCTATTTGATTAGTTCCAAGCTTGAGCAGTGATGGAGGATCAATTTGAGGGAGTTGATACCTTCTCTCTCTAGAACCCACTCACTTCTCACTCTAAATTATAAGAAAAAATGGCTAAAAGATGGGGGATGGGTGTTATATATGGGTGGGGGGCGGGTTTTAAAAATTAGAAAATAGGTGCCCCGATGCAGGTTTGCGGTCCAAAATATGATCGCATTTCGGTTATGCGGTCCGCAAACCTGCCGCATTACTAGTCTCAATTGGGCGAAAAAGAAAAAGGAAACTGCTCAGGTATGCGGCAACTATGCGGTCCGCATACCTGTTATGCGGTCACATAGTGCACCACATAACTCCCCCGGCAGAACTCGCGTGCAAATATGCGACGAACTATGAGGCCCGCATACACGAAATGCGATCGCATTCTGGGCCGCATAGTTGCCCTCCGAATGGACAGCAAATTGTCCGACAATGCGGCCATTATGCGGTCCGCATACCTGATATGCGACAGCATAGTGGACCGCATATCCGCATTCCTTCATGGATTTCTTCCTCTAAGTCCAGGGGTACTTTTCACTCCTAAAAGGTCCGAACCTAATAATTTCTACGGCTATTTCGACATGGGGACCTAACTGGGCCTCGTTTTTGGTTAAGGATTCTACGGGTCTTTACAGTTTTCTTTTCATATTTGTCGAAGTGACCACGTGTTCGCGTAGAAGGATTTCTTCTTCAGACCAAACTACTCTTCACGTTCGCGGGAGGTCCTTTGCGAATGCGAAGAAGGATACATCTGGGCACCTGCATCAGCAAAACAACAGAAATCTCAAAGTCCAAAACACCCCGAAGCTTATCTGAAACTCACCCGAGCCCTCGGGGCTCCAAACCAAACACACACCCAACCTTAAAAACATCCTACGTACCTACTCGTGCGATCAAATTTCCCAAATAACACCTAGAACTACGATTTTAGCATCAAAATCAAGAAAAAATCTCAAGAACCTTTATAGTTTCAAATTTTACAACTAAGGGTCTGAATCACGTCATATGAGCTCCGTTTCTTACCAAATTTTACAGGCACAATTCAAATACCATATTAAACCTATACTGGGCTCCGGAACCAAAATACAAGCCGGATAATGTCAAATTCAAACACCATTAAATTTCCAAAAACTCTTTTAGTTTCAGTTAAACAATTTCTTTCAAAAATTTATTTCTCGGGCTAGGGACCTCGGAATTCAATTCCGGACATACGCCCAAGTCCCATATTTTCCTACGGACCCCCTCGGACCATCAAATCATGGGTCCGGGTCCGTTTACCCAAACTATTGAAATATTGACCGAAGTCAACCTAAATTCAATTTTAAAGGAAAAATAAACATTTTTTTTCATTTTTCACACATAAGGACTTTCCTGATATATGCCTGGACTGCGCAGGCAAATTGAGGTGATGCAGAGGAGGTTGTTAAGGCCTTGAAACATAGTTTTGACTTTTAAAATAAGAGATGACCTTTTGGGTCATCACATTGACTCTGAAAAAGGTTCTAATGGGTTCAAGATTCACTTTGTGGTATCTAAAGCTGCCTAGGTTTGTGTGTGACTCATGAATTGAGTTTTGTATTGGATTTTGAAACAGACTTGGAGTATTCCCTTATTATTATCGGTTCTATGATGCAGTGTTGGGATATGGAAGGAAAAAATTCAGATTCATAGAATGTCTCTTCAGAGTAGGCATTTCGATTTGAGGTAGTATTGGGTGCAAAGAGGGAATAAAGTGTATTATGGGTATTTGAATGTCGTGTCTCATGTTGCGCTCACTTAGGAGGAGTTTTGATTGAGGTCCATAGTGTATTAGAAAAAAATAATGTTGCATTGAATGCGAGTCAAGAGGAATTCTGAAAACGTAGGCTCAATTTAGTAGTGACTTCAGCAAAGTAGTATAAATGATTGGTTCCTTTGGTGTGATAGTCCTTTACAGGTGCTTTTATGCCAAAAGGTTTGGGTTTAGTAGTCTGTGTGACTTAGTTGATTTAGAAGGATCAGTTCTGATTGTTTGCTTATGAGAAAATGGGTTATAAAGATTTTGCGATGGTTTTGTCCACGACTTGCGGTTGATGTCTTCTCCAGGCGTGTGAAGTTTGTTGTGTATTGTGGTTTCTTCTTGAATTGAGTTGAGTGTGGTTTCTAGTCGATGGACTGTGTATTCTACTTTTGATTAAGAGTTAATAATAGGATTCTAATATTTTTTATATAAAGCATAATAGATGTGGTAAGCCATGTGGAATTGGGGTTGAATGGATAAGGTTAAGGTTTAGTTATGAAAAGGAATATTATGAGTTCTAGACAGTATTTAACTAATAACCCTACATTCCTCCTATTTTCGGACCTATGCTACCCAAACCAACCCAAATTACCCAGCCCAACACCCAAATTTCCTAACCCAATAACCTCAGCCCAAAATCAACCACCCAATTACTCCTACCCGGTCGCGACACATGTACCGACCCGCCCCACTCTCATTTTAATCATGGTCGTTGATCTACCAAGATCAACGGCCCCCGTTTAATCCTTCCTTTAACTAATCAACCGCAAACCTAATCCTCTCATTCCCTCTCACCCGCCGTCATCAAATTCTCTCAACTTCCTCCCTTCTGAAGAACCCTAACCGTAGCCGTCACACCCCAAATCCCTTCTCCTAATCCCTTCTCTAATGGGATTTCCTTCTCATCTCCTTACCATAGTAGTATCTTTTAACTACTGGTTGATTCTCCCTGGTGTTACTTAGTACTTGCCTAAACATGGCAAGTACTATCTCTCTGATTTTGTCAAAATGAGTTCTCTTTCTGGAATCTGAACTGTATTTCATCTACACGCGTTTGATTCTGTATTATGTGAGTCCGATATCGTTTGGATTTCTGGTATCTACACCCCTCTTAAAAAAACTAGTGTTTACTGAATTTCTCTCTTAAATCGATTTCAAAATTGATTCGCATGTTTTCTTTCCTTGTTTCTTGTTTATTTTACTTTGTTTCCTTATATGTTTGCCCGATTTTTTTTTTGTCAATATTCATCTGGCCCTAATTTAGAGTTTTCAGATCTCTTTAGATTGGATAAAAATTAGTTCAATTCTCTGATTTTTAGTGTTATTTATGTCTATATTCATCCTATGCTACTCTTCTTATGTATATTCCATTAATATTTGGTTTCCTAAAAACTAGGGTTTACTTTTTTCTTCTTCAAATCTGATTCTTTAGTAATTCTGTATGTATTGCTTCCTTATTTGAGTTTGATTTTACAATTTTCCTTGTTTACTCGACTCAATTTCTGCAACTATATAACCCCCTCCCTTTCCCCTTTAGGTTAGACGTAGAATCACTATAATCACACTAAAAAGCTTAAGATTTGGCTCCGTGTTTTCTTGCTATCTCGTACTATCTTTGGTTCTTGGCTGGCTGAAAGCCAAGGCCAAAGACTCTGGGTTCTCGACTATTGTGGTTTCATTCTTCCTTTTCTCTCCTAACTGGTGTGTCACTACCCAAAATCCATTAAGGTCGTGATGGTGTCGGACGCCACTGTCAGGAAAGACAATCATTAAATAGTTAAACATATCACCGCGTCAAGCAGGGCCACTAGCCATGAATGTACATGTGCAATAAAAATGCACAGCAAGTGTAGCATGAGTACGAAAATAACGTGTACTCAGTAAGTATTCCACCTAACCTCGAAGAGGTAGTGACGAGAGGTCGACTTTGACACTTGCTAGAGGTCAATTCAATATAATCAATGTGTTATGTCAAACATGGGTATTAAAATCAAATAACAAATAATAACAGGAAAGGACAACTTTCTCCATAGATTTATAATTCCTAGTTTTCGTCATTTCATTTAGCAGTTTACATCTTAAGGCAATTTAACAGTCCAAATCATAGATGGTATTTAGCATATATCCGCAGGAAATGCCGAGGGTCGAACGGCCCGCAACCAACAATAAATAAATGTGCACTGCTGAAGGGTCGAACGGCTCGAACCATAGATGCATCTATTAATATGTCGTGGCGTACGGCCCGCTCCCATGAGATTAGTGGAAGAAATCACCCCATCCACGAAATATAAATTGCAAAGCGGTCACACATAAGCATACACATTCAAACAGTCCACCCCGACGATTTCAGGAAAGCAATTACCCAAGAAATGACAAAGTTCTCTTTTAATGGTCACAAAGATAGTATTAAAGTCTTTTCTAGAAATTCATTTGTCAAATTCGATAAGATTTAATCATGTTTAATTTCATCGATAAGGTTACAAGTACGACAAATAAAACATGCTTTTGGTTCCTAGACTACCCGGACATAAGCATAATAGAAGCTATGCACGGACACTCGTCATCTCGTACATACGTAGCCTCCACAATTAGTAGCACATGATTGATTGTTTCACCTATAGGGACAATTCCCCCTTACAAGGTTAGGAATGAAACTTACCTCGCTCTGAAGATTTGTAACCGGCCGCCAAGCCCTTCCGACGACTCAAATTGATGCACAACACCCCAAAACTATCCAAATAACGGGAAAACCAATGAAAATATACTTTAATACGCATAACCATTCAGTTCATATAAAATCCTAACTCCGATCGGAAAGTTGACAAAATTTCCCTCGAGCCCATGTGCCCGGATTCCGAAATTTCTTGAAGATAGACTCTACCCATAGCCTTACTAACTCCAATATATAATTTTCTCAAAATTTCATGCCCAAATTCGTGGTCAAAATTCAAAAATACAAATTCTAGGTCTTTGTTCAAAAACCCCAAATTCCTACAAATTTTCATGTGTAATCCATGTGTAATCCAAGTATTTAACACAAAAATGGGAAGGAATTACTTACCTAGAGTTGCTTGATGAAAATCCATCTTGAAGCTCTCCAAAATCATCCAAGCCAAATGAAAATGAGAGAAATTAGGCCAAGTCCCGTTTAAATTAGCACACTCCCTCCAGTCCTTCCGCACCTGCGATGACTACGCCCGCACTTGCACGCCCAAACTCCCACACATGCGTTCCCTCGTCCGCATCTGCGCTTTAGCAGGTGCGAAAATAACGTCGCACCTGCATCCCCAAGCCAAGCCACCCTTTTTTTCGCTTATGCGACCCCATAGTCACACCTACGGTGCCGCACCTACGGCCAAAACCTCGCAAGTGTGGTCACACCAAATGACAACAGCCTCAGCTTTCTCTCAACTCCAAATTTCGATCTATTAACCATCCGGAATCTACCCGGGACCCTGTCCAATCACACCAACTTGTTCCAAAACATAATGCGGACCTGCTCGAGGCCTCAAATCACATCAAACAACGCTGAAACCATGAATCGCTTTCCAATTCAAGCTTTATGAACTTTGAAATTTCAAACTTCTACATCCGATGCCGAAACCTATCCAACCACGTACGATTGACCCCAAATTTTGCACACAAGTCACATTCAACATTACGGACTTGCTCCGACTTTCGAAATCGCATTCCAACCCTGATATCAAAATTTCCACTTCTGGTCGGATTTCTCAAAAACCTTCAAATTTCTATCTTTAGCCAAATGACTTCAAAATAACCTACGGATCTCCGAATTCACTTCCAATCACGCTCCCAACTACAGAATCACCATATGGAGCTATTCTCAGACTCGAAATCCCAAAAGGACATCAATATAACAAAAATGCACTTCAACCCAGACTTATGAAATTATTCTATAATGTTGACTTCTACAATATGCGTTGAAACACTCCCGAGTCATCCAAAACCAATTCCGAATATACGCCCAAGTCTGAAATCATCATACAAACTTGCTGGAACCTTCAAATCCTAATTCTTAGGTCGTTTACTCAGAAATCTAATCTTAGTCAATTCTTCCAACTTAAGGCTTTCGAAATGATAACTTTCTTTCCAATTTGACTCTGAACTTCCTGAAACTCAGTTCCACCACACCTACAAGTCATAATATCTGAAATGAAGTTGCGCATGGCCTCAAATCGCCAAACGACGCGTTAGATCTCAAAACAACAACTCGAGTCGTTACATGGTGAGTTACTGTATCTTTGCCATTTTATTTTTATACATATGTGACTTGTGTCTATGATCCAGTGTGCTTTTTGAGCATGATTCTGTCAATTTGATGTTTGTTCGAGTCTATTTACTTCTCTAATTAATATTGTAAGTTCTGAGACTGTTTGTTTTGAATAATATGAATCCTCTTAAGTGTTTAACTTAATACCTTCTAGTTTTCTTCCTGTATGCAGTTTTGTTAGTTCGGAACTTGTCTTGAATTTTTAGCAATCTCTTAGGGTAACACTAAAATATCTAAAAGTTCACATGTTCTAAGTTTGTCTTGATATGTTTGATCAGTGCTAAGCACTTTTCTGTCACTCATGCGCCCTGATAACCTGTCTTTTAGCATGTCTTTAATTCATTTGATTCCATATGATTATTCGACTTTAGGGTAGTTATCAAGTTTATGCCTTCCTACCATGTCGAAATATTGTTTGTGAGTAAACAGAGCTTGTCCTTAATACTAGCATGTACACTTAGCCTAATTAGACCTTTCAGGCTTTAACTTGCTAAGTAGTATGCATTTGTACATGAAGAACTGTGTAAATTTTGACAACCTGTTTTCCAAACTCTTTCAATGTAGTTCTGCCTATATATTTAAGTCTTGTTGTCTTTTTAACCAATCGCTCTGTGTTCTGAACTCTGCTATTTTTGCTTCCTAAAATCAAGTATGTCTTTTCAAAGTCTCTCCTTAAGCAATTGCCTACTCTTTTATGTGTTGCCTATCTATCCTAAACCCCTCATTCTTAGGTCCTTTAGGTTCTGTCCTTGACCTCCCCAGTGCGAGCACTGCTTGGGGTCCATGTGAGACACTTGTGAACTCTGACACACTAGAGATTTGAGTTATGTGTGTTATGGGATGAATCATTCACCACTGGTTCTTTTGTATCTATGAAAATGAGCCTTAGAGATGTTATGGGTCGAAGGCCTGGGCTGTCCAAGTGTATTTGAGCATGTTGTAGGCTCTCTATAATTTATTTATTCTGTAATTCATTCATTAACCTGGTCTATCATAATTATGTAATAACAATTATGTGGTAATTAGTAAAATTGGGAAGGGTTTCTTATTTACATTTGCTAGTTGGGTAGAAATCCTGCCTATAGAGGTCTCTAGTTGTGTTGTTGTGTCACGGCCCCAAAACACCCGGTCGTGATGGCGCCTGTCGTGGAATCAGGAAAGACACACATTTTATTTATAAAAGGATCTATTTTCATAAAATTAATGCATTTAGGGACAAAAGTGTCAATAATAATCCATTCGGAAGTTTAACATCATAAAAGTACAATCAAGACCAACCGCAGATTCTAGTGTCACCGAGTCATGAGCTACTACAACGTAAGGATGTCAAAATACATAAGTAGACGACTTAGTCTGAGATAATAAAAAAATGCGACAGAAAGATAAAGAGGGAGAAGACGAGGCTTCGATCGCCAGCTGCTACCTTGAAGACTCCAAAAGAAACTCTGACAGCAACTTAGCAACCACTACCGGGTCCCGATGAACCTGGATCTGCACACAAGGTGCAGGGGGTAACGTGAGTACACCAACTCAGAAGTAACGAACCCAAACTATGGGATGAGAGGTAGTGACGGACTAAATCTCAATAATTACAATAATCAGCGTACAAAATTTAGACATGTTCACAGTTTATCAAAAAATAACAACAGAATATGCCAGTTATATCTCAATATGCTCTACATTCCAACATATCAACGGTGTAGAAATGCACATAGTGCTCACAACTCTCTAACAGAAGTCCAGTCAGTACTATATATGGCTCTCAGGCCCAGGAAAGATCCATCCCGGAATATGCATAAACATCGGTGACCGTAGTCACTCAGTACTGAGGGAAAAGGTCAATACATCCCCACAGAGAAGATCCATCTCCGGAATACAACAATCAGACAAGATCCATGTCTAGGGACGATCCATCCCTCACATACCATCAACTTCGGACAAGATCCATGTCAAGGGAAGATCCATCCCTCACATATCATCAACTTCGGACAAGATCCATGACCAGGGAAGATCCATCCCTCAATATCAATGCGCTCACTGGGGGTGTAAAGACTTCGGAGGGGCTCTTATACGCCCAAGCGCTACATCAAGCCAACGAAGGCATGATCAAGTATCGTTGTAGTGTGCAACCCGATCTCATATCTGTCTCAATAACATGCTCTCGACCTCACTCAGTCATTACTCTCCAGTCTCGCTCACATGGGTCACATATGCATAAATCAGCCCGAAACAATGATGAATATGCATACAGTTAACAATTACTGAGGCTGAGGCATGAAATGATATGCTATGGAAGGGACTGAGTATATGAAATCAAATAATCACATAATGAAACAGTAATATACGACCACTCGGGCCTCATCATTTTCGTCGTGAAGCCTTAATATTTATACTTAACATGATTTCTAACATGTTAACATTTACCAAATAAATAGAAGTGCGGATATCAATCCGTAATAGCTACTAGACGGTACCATGGGATGAGGCAGGCCACAAATTACTCGGTGCACACATGCACGCCCGTCACTTGGCATGTGCTCACCTTAATTATAGTCATATATCATATAGTTGGGGGTTTTGAACCCTCAGAACCAAGTTTGGAAATGTTACTTACCTCAAAACCAGCTAAAATCCTAGCTCATTGTGCCGTTGCTCAAGACTCGGCCTCTGATTTCTCCCAATCTACCAAAAATTAGATTTATATCATTATTATATGCTAAGGAACAAATCCGACTCGAAAATTATCAAAATTAGCCAAAAATCCCAAAATTGGCCAAACCCGACCCCCAGGCCCATGTCTCGGAATTCGATAAAATTTACATCAAAAGAATCTTCATCCTCCCACGAGTCTATACATAAAAAAAACATCAAAATCGGTCCTCAAATGAACCCTCAAATCCCCATAAGAAATTCTGAAACTTTCCTCCCATTTCCCCCCAAATTTCTACTCTAATTCCTCAAATTGAATGATAAAAAGCAAGACTAAATCATGGAATCAACCCAAATGTGATTGAAGAATACTTACCCCAATTACTCCACTGAAAATCTCCTCCAATTCCACCTTCTCCCGAGCTCTCCAATGGGTTTTTGAAAATAGGGACTAAACCCTCATTTTTTATTTTAAAAGATTCTGCCCAGCTGCCCTTTCCTCGTGTGATCGCATGAGAAGCCACGCTTTCGCGAAACACTGAGCCTACTCCCTTACGAGATCGCGTCCATAGCCTATACGTTCGCATAGGACAACCACGTAGCCCTTTAACGCGCCTCAGCTCCTTACGCGTTCGCACAGCGCTCTCACGTGTTCGCATATCACACTAGCCCTCCACTCACGCGATCGCGACCACCCAAACGTGGCCGCATAGAAAAAAATCATGCTTCCCCAGATAAGCCTATGTGATCGCATCCTTTCACACGTGATCGCATAGAATAACACCAGAACTGAACACCAGCCCAAAAATCTGAGTCTTCCAAGTCCGAAATGATCCGATTAACCACCCACTACTCACTCGAGGCCCTCGGGACCTCAACCAAACATGCCAACACATACCATAACATTATTCAAACTAAGTCGGGCCTTCGAACCACTCAAAACAACGCCAAAACACTAAATCACCGTCGGATTCAAGCCTAAGAACTTAAATGGCCCCGAAACTATCCAAAACACGTCTGATTGACCTGAACATTTGCACACACATCCAAATGACCCTACGAACCTGTCCCAACTTTCAGAATTCCATTCCGACCCCGATAGCTAATTTTGCACTGCCGACCGGAAATTGTCAAAAAATCAATTTCGCTAATTCAAGCCTAATTCTACTCCGGACCTCAAAACCATATTCTGAACACACTCCTATGTCCTAAATCACCTAACGAAACTATCAGAGCCATAAAATCTTCATTCCAAGATGGTTTACCTATAAGTAAACTTCGGGTTGACTTTCCCAACTATAAAGCCAATTTAAGAGACTAAGTATCTCCATTCTCACCACGACCACTCCGAACCCGAACCAACTATAAAGCCAATCCGGGTAAGAAATTCTGTTAACCCGGGAGAAGGTGTTAGGCACTCCCGAATTCCGTGGTTCTAGCACGGTCGCTTAACTAATATTTGGCCTAATTATCTAATTAATTACGTGTTTTAAACCAATTGTGCATTTTAAAACCTTTTAATCACTTTTAATTATTTATGGAATTATTTTCGAACAAGTCACGGTGTCGTACACTTGTCGCTTTGGTATACATTGCCAACCGCGCCACATGAAATGCACCCGCGATTTACGACATATTTATTTTTTAATATTAAACAAAGTTATGGCTAGGTCATATGAAATGCACACCCGAACTTTGACACATTGCGAATTGCGCTACGTGAAACGCACCCGCAATTTGTTAATTTTTATTATTGTTTGAAGTTATAGTCGGGCCACATGAAATGCACACCCGAATAAGATTTCTATATCATAACTATGCCACGAAAGTCGTACCCATAGTCATGATGATTTAATTATGCATCTAAAGCAAATTACGAGTGTTGATTAATAATTTCCTATGTTTGAAGGCCATGGATTATGGGAATTCTTATGGAGAAGCGTATGATCTATAAATTATTCATGAATTTAAGCACAAAATGTTGGTAGAAAGAAAAATGGACCGACTTGGTCATTTATACCAAGCCTTGAACGACCCAATTTATTTAATAAAAAAAATACATTGGACCTTTCCCACTTGTCAAGCCCATTATAAAGATGCCTAATATACTGAAACAAACAATTAGTAAATTCCAAACAAATCAAACCTCACTGATCTAAAAACTAAAAATCTCACTACCCCTGTTATTGAAACAATTCATTAACATCTAACCATGAATACATTTTAGCTAGTTTCGGTTCACTTAAATCTAACAAATAGTGATATGTTTCATTGTACATTCAAAATCCACAACTCAGTTGATAAATAAGAATTCATCTGTTAGTCAATCCAATTGATAAGGCATCCTAAAACAATTAAAACAAAATAACAATATGGCGAAGAGGAACGGATGCAACCAAAGCATGACGAGCAAAGCTCATGAAGGAAATCAAAACAGAGACTCCATAGTCACAGTAAGCTCCACGAAACAGAAAACTGACGACGGCGCCGAAAGAAAGACGAAACTAAAGGAACAGAAAAATTAACAAAATCATTCACTAAACTAACAAGATGAACTGGAGATAAAATAAGTACGTAGAATATACCTCTGTGCCACAAATTTTCTTCAATCAAATAAAAGCTTTCGTCTTTACACTTGAGCATCGCAAGCACAATAACAACAGAAAACTCGAACAAGAGACCATGACCGGAACTTTTGGAACTCGACGACCTCGACTCGATTCGGCAACTTTAGCGATGGCGTTTGGAGGTGGAAGGCTGGTTTTAGGACTATTTTTCAGCTGATTTGCAAAGTTTTGGAGCTGGATTTTGGTGTAATCTTTAGCTCGTTTCATGGCTGTTTAATGGCGGAATTTCAGCTAGGTTTGGGACAGTTTTTCAGGTCGTTTTTAAAGCTATTTTGGGGAATGTTTCTCAGCTCGTTTTGGAGCTGTTTTGGAGGTATTTTTGAGCAGATTTCGTGGCTTTTTAGCTTCTGTTTTGAACTGGTTTTCGCTGGAGTTTGGTGTGAGATTTGAGCACGTTTTTGGGTTGTTCTATGTGATGTTTTTCAGCGAGTTTTCATGGAGAAATTAGTGAAACTTGGTGGAAAAGAGGCTCTTTTGGATGGTTTAAAGAGCTAGTATTCGTGACTACGTTTTCAAGTTATGTCCATGGCTAAAACATGGAGTTTTTGGAGATGAAAAATGTTTTTTTTTTTGGTGTTGGAGAAGAAAGGGATTGTTGTTGTTCTTTCGTGCTCTTTTCTCGCTTTTGTTTTTTTCGTTTCTTTTCTCCAACCTTTTTTTTTTGTTTTTTTTGTGTGTATTATGGGTATGGTTTTATATTGAGCTCTGTAGGGTTATGTCAGTTGTTCCTAAAGAAAGGAATCTCATGTGCAGGTGTCTTGGAGATAAAGAAAAGATAAAAAAAAATCTAAAAATTCTCTCCGTTGGACCGGATAGGGACGATCTTTTTTGATTGAGGAAATCTTGCATATGTTATCACGTGAAAAATGCTGATGATGCCATTGGAAGTTTGATAAAGGAATCAAACTTTGTTACGAAACTTTGTCCTTTTGTGGTGAGGTGGCATAATTTTATTTGCTCTTGCTCTTTCTTTTTCTTTTTCAATTACTTCTAAAAGGTAAACCAAGTTAAAAATACTAGTTAAAGATTTGAATATCAAGAACATATAATAATTTATTTTTATAATTTTTATATATTAATCTATCAATTAAGAGTAATTAATTTCTAAAAATACGAATTAGACCTGAGATTACATGAAATGAGAAAATGTGACAATTCTTTATGATTTNCCTCTTTGCTCGAGAACATGAAGGGTTTTCGGGCAAAGATAAAGTGAGAAACCACGAGCAATTTTTGCCCGTTTGGTACTCCATTTGGAAGCATTTTAAAAAAGGTTTGGCCGAACCTTGCTTCGGAGGTTGCCTACATATCCTTGGCTATAAAGAAATCAGGTCAGTGTAATTCTGGAAGTGATGGAGTGATGAGTTCGAAAGTCGAGCGAGGTTCCGTCCGAGGCTCCGGTTCATGGTCCTGCTATTACATCAAATCCAAATGAAAAAGACTAACTAAGTCTATCAGCTACGAGTTACAAGATTCCTTTATATGGGTCTTCTGAAGCTTGATCTTGAGTCTTGGCTGCTTCTTTATACAGACTCCGATCTGAATCTTGATGCTTGTTCGTTGTAGGTGTTGGTTAAATCTTCTTCAGCTTTTCGGATCAAGGCAGGATATACAGAACGGATGACTTCAATCTCGTCCTGAATAGTCCACGTCTTTCCCCCTTATGCACTTTGGGGTTCAACTCTTTTCTTTTATTCTGAATTGAGACGTCTTGTTTTGGTCGTCTCGAATACATTGTCCTAAAAATGCAATCTGCACAAAATCGAAAAGCAAACAAACGAAATTTTCTGCCCTAGTTTTCACTTGGAAAATTTCGTGAGTAATTGTAAGGAAATCTATACTACTTTATTATTGAAAGCGGTGAAAAGTCGGGAACAGTGCACCTGGAGTTATTGTAGACTAGGGAGTGGATACCCTATGCCCAAAGGTAAAATCAACTATGGGTTGGAGACCCTATGTTGGAAGAGAATTGACAGGTTATGTTGTCGTCAAGAAAAGGTTACCAGGTTATGCTGGTGTCTGGAAATGAGATTCATCGGGTTATGCCGGCATCAACTAGGGAATGGAGACCCTATGTCGGCATCGAGTTATGTCGGCATCAGCTTATGCTGGCATCAACTAGGGAGTGGAGTCCCTATGTTGGAAAATCATCAACTAGGGATCGAAGACCCTATGTTGGAAAATCATCAACTAGGGAGTGTATACCCGATGTCGGCATCAACTAGGGAGTGTATACCCTATGTTGGCATCAACTAAGGAGTGTATACCCTATGTTGGAAAATAAAATCAACTAGGGATTGTATACCCTATGTTGGAATCAATCATCAACTAGGGTGTGTATGCCCTATGTTGGCATCAACTAGGGAATGAAGACCCTATGTTGGAAATGAGACTAGAGAGTGGAGACCCTATGTCTAAACGAACCAAGAAGGATTTTTGTTTTTTTCAATTTCAATTTTTTTTTGAACCAATTATTCTTTTAAACAAAATTCCCCAATGCTTATTTTCTGAGGACATAAATAAACTTTTTTTTTAGAACAAGACTTCTTCTTCTTTTTTTTTGTTTTTTTTTAAATTATCCTAGGAGAAAATTCATCAGACTAGGTTTTCTTATCTTAGGAGAAAGATTCATCATACTAAGATTTTGATCCTAGGAGAAAATTTATTAGACTAGGTCTTTTTTTTTGTTATCTTAGGAGAAAGATTCATCAGACTAAGATTTCGATCCTAGGAGAGAGTTCATCAGACTAGGTCCTTTTTTTTTGTTATCTTAGGAGAAAGATTCATCAGACTAAGATTTCGATCCTAGGAGAGAGTTCATCAGACTAGGTCCTTTTTTTTTGTTATCTTAGGTGAAAGATTCATCAGACTAAGATTTTTATCCTAGGAGAAAGTTCATCAGACTAGGTATTTTTATTATCTTAGGAGAACGATTCATCAGACTAAGATTTTTATTGGGAGGAAAATCCATCAGGACTTTTTATCCTAGGAGGAAAAATGTGAGGATCAAAGGCAACCTTTTATGCACACAGATAAAGGAAAAAATTTGAGAAACTTCCCTTTGTCGGTTCTTCTCTTCTTCTTTTTATCCTTTTTTTATTTTATTTTTTAACCAACTTTCTTGCACTGCTTTGTTCCTGTTTCAAACAAAGAAAATTTTGTCAGTTTTGAAAAGTGGTGATCGATTTGTGGCCTTGAGTCCTAGGAAAATTGGCTTTTGCTCAATCAGCCTGAGTCGGTTTCAAGATACATTTGATATGCATCAACCCTGATTGTTCCACACCCAGTACCATTTGTATTTGTGGCTCAGTCAGATTTATCCCAACATGAGATCTTTGCTTAGGCGACCTTTTCTGATATCTTGAATGGCTTCTTGCCTTTTGGAGCAATTTGACTGTCAGAGGGAATCACCAGTTATCTTTGCTTGCGCCAAGTAGGCTGACAAGGGTCTTTTGGGGGGAAGTCTCTACATGAATCCTCAATGCATGTTGACTGTAACCTTGAATTGCTGGCCACATTCACTTTGTGCAACTGAAAAGCTGGTAATAGATTTTGAAATCTTTTCTTGCTCGTTTTGACAAGGACTGACTTAGAGTGAAAGACACAATGATGCAAAGAAACAAGTATTAACAAGCAATGCCCATGTCGGAAGAACAGAAGGAAGAGGTTTTTTTTTCCATTTTTTATATATTTTGCGGTAACTAGCCTTAGCGATCATGACATGCATTTTGGACTCAGTGGCCGATCTATCAAACTGATCAAATCTTCCCTTTCACCATGCTTATGACCTTTGAAGCCAGGCTTGTTTATGCTAATTCTTTGCATCAACTTCACGACTCACTTTCGACTAGTGGTGCCCCGAGGGGTTTTCACCAACAAGCCTCTCTCATTTATTTATCTCTTCTTACGTCACCTTACAGTGCCCGTGAGGGTTTTCACTAGTAAGACTCTCTCATTTTTCCCTTTTCTTTTGCTTTCTTGTGTGAGCAACCTGACAATGTTCTTGTCATGTGACAACTGTTGCTCATTCTATGCTTGCATGGGCGAGCAACTGACAGTGTTCTATGTCGCGTGACAACCGTTGCTCATTGCATGCTTCTCTTAGCATTCTTGAAAGCATATCGGGAGGTCTTTATTTGGACGGTTATTGGATAGGGTTGGAAAGGAGGGTTGGCTTGAAGGCTTAAAGTAGACTCAAATGAGGGGTCATAGACTTACAACTCTTGGAATCGGCTCTTTTAAAAGTGAAATAAAATTTCTGCCCCAGTTTTAGCTACTGGGATTTCTTTTTGGACTCTTTTTTTTTAACTTTTATTTGGTTGGACCGAACCGTGTAAGGCTGCCTACATATCCTTTTTTAAGGAATCAGGTCTAACGTAGTTCAAACATCTGACCTAACTATATTTTTTTCTTTCTTTGTTTTCTTTGTCTTTTCCTTTTTTTTCATTTCATTTTTCTCTTTCTACTTTTTTTTTTCTTTTTTTTTTTTTTCAAAACAAATTGCCCAAGCTTTTATTTTATGAGGGCATGGACTTTGACTATTCTTTTTTTTCTTGTTTTTCTTTTCACTTGAACTATCTAAGATTTGTCCCAGTTTGTACTCTTGGGGCAGGGACTTTTCTTTTCATCATTTTTTTTTATTTTTTTTTTATTTTTTGACTGTTGACTCTAAACTTGATTCCAAAAAAGGGTGGTCAAAGAAACTAACACAAGTTCAAAAGGGGTAACAAAGGGAATAAAGTGTTTGGATAGCAGAAAAAGGGCCTCCTAGCCTCGAGAATGCCAATCATGTAAACCTTTCAAAATCACGACATTGATGGACATGTTGTTTTCTAGGTCTTTTTTAGTGTAAAGCTGTATGAGCAATACTTTTGTCGCAGTGAATGACCCTTGTCAATTTGTGTGACTTTTTCTTGGATTTTGTCTTGAGGTAGAAGATGCATTTTTCCACTAAACTTATCCATTTCGAGTTGTCTGGAATACACCTTCTTCTTTTTTTAAAACTTTCTATCTCTTAGTGCTAAACAGACTTCAATTCGTCCGATCATCCTTAAGCCCGGTCTTCTTAATAATTCAAAAGGTAGAGATCCTTAATTTCCATGAGCATGACTACTTTGGTTCCATATAAACTTGGTTCATGCTTATTTTCTAAATGTTTCATGTCTCTATTCATGTACAAAAGTGTCTCTTTCTCACTTATCTCATTCAAGTTTACTCAATTTTCTAAGATCTGGCCAAAATTTCCGCATGCATGTCATGTCACTAGAACTAGCGTGAAAAGAACTATGCACAAAATGGACACAAAACAAGTGACTTTTTTTTTGTTTTGATTTTTTTTTAATAAAGGATAGAAAGGTCTGATGGCACAAAAAGTAGAAGAAAAGACGACAAAATAAGCTACCATGGCTAAAATAAGAGTGACTTTCCAGTTGCTAAGCGACATCTTAGCCACAAATTTGCACATTATCACTACTATGGCATTCAACCATTTTTATTGTTATGGATTCAGCACTCAAATTTTGACTTTTGATCAAACTGTTCCCCATATTGACTGTCGGATTTCAGGATTGACACCATAAAAATTTTCACGGTAACTAATTTGTCAAAGAACTTGGACGACTTCTTGTGTCTCCCCATCATCAAATCATCCCGAGCAGGCCATGTTCTATTGCTTAAATCTGGTAGAGTCAACCCCACATTTTCCTCAATTTTTAAATTTCACTGTCAACTCGCCTATTACGTTTTCGTGACTTTGGATCAACGATAGTGGTGCTTGGTCTATTGCAAACCAACAAACCGACCACCTTTAATTTGCTTTTATTTAAAAAAAAACAAGCATGTAAGAATAATCACTCTTTTTTTTTTCTTTTTTTTTCTTTTCTCTCATTTTTGCGCTCTTTGTTTTTCTCAGTTATTTTTGTCACTCTTTTTTTTATTCTCTCTCCTTTTTTTTTCACTTTCTTTTTTTTCCTCTCTTTTTAATTTTTTTTTGCCTATGATCGAATCTGATGAGGATTGCCTACGTATCATGACGCCGCATGAATCAGAACTTGCGTAGTTCGGGAAGATTGGGAATAAAGCAAATAACCTACCTAAATCTTGTTTTTTTTTTAATGTTTGATTTTTGATTGATTTTTTTTTTAATTTCCAAAAGAAAAACTCATAAGGAAGAAAGAGTTTATTTTGTTGTTTCGATCTTTTTCGAAAGAAAAACTTCTAAAGAAGAAAGGAAATATTTTTTAATCTTGGTTTTTCTAAAAAAAATTTTTGCAAGAAGAATGAACATATTTTTGAATTTTGAGAGGAAATTAAAAGAAAATATTTTTGTATTTTAAAAATTACAAAAGGAAGTAAACGAAATATTTTTTGGGATTTTTTTAATTATTTGGGTCTAAAAGAAAGACTTTCTACATAAGGAAGTAAAAATACTTTTTTTTGGTTTTGTTTGAAAATTATGAAAAATAAAAAGGCAGAAAATATTTTTTGGGATTTTAATTTGATTTGTCTTCTTTCCTTTTCAATGAAAGATTTCTACGAAGAAAAATATTTTTTTGGGTTTAAAAAAAACTTCTTATTACTTTATTTGAGATTTTCCATAAAAAGACTTCTAACGAAGGAGCTACAGGAAAATATTTTTGGATTTTTATAAAAATAGGGGTCGGAACCGATGAGGTTTGCCTACGTATCTCACACCCGGTGAGAATCAGACCCGCGTAGTTCTGCGAATTTTGACAGAACCGGGGAAACATGATATTAACTTATTTTCATTTTCTTTTTTTTTTTTGAAATACATTTTCTCTTTCTCCATCTTTCAAAATATTTGGTAGAGTTTCATGACATTTTCAAGTATCGGAGTTTTTAAAATCGGGTAAATTTTTTATCCTATCTCACTCTTGATTTTTCTGCTATTTTTTCTATATTCGGTCAACAAACAAGCCGAAATAAAATATTGTATACATAGCAGGTAAGATGCATCAGGATGGTCTTTTATTTCGGGTTCACTTGTCCTAGACGGACCCAACCTCTGTGTTGAGTCCCCTAAGTCAAATGCACGTGATGCAAATAATCGTTCCTACTAGGGATCCGGCATGAAGCTATGTTATAATAGGTTTATACCATGGGGTTTTGTTCTAGACAAGGCTTACCCGAGAGGACAGCTCGAGCCGAGGTCGGGGCAGCGTACCGGGAATACAGAAGCTTCACCAGCTTTGGAACTTGTTCGTACCTCGTTATAAAATTTGGATGACTCTAACAGAAAAGAAGTCACACGAAGTGCACACTTCCTAGATGATTTAGAAGACTCAGAGAGAAGAAAGGTTTCAGTACAGTTTTATACGCAGTTTAGATAATATCAAAGCGGTAAATGCGGCAATTAGCACATTAGGTTTAAACACGCAAAATCAGATAATGAAAGCCAAAATATAACAGTTATATAAGCTCGAATTCTTGAACCCTGAACCAGAGATTCTGGGTTCGATCCCCAGCAGAGTCGCCAGAGCTATCATACCTCCTTTTTTACTACCCCGGTAAGGGTGGGATAAGAGAGTTTTTTCAATTTAAGTGACATTATCGATTTTGGGATTTATTTATTTATTTTTCAGAGTCGCCACCCGGATTTTTTCACGATATTCCGGGACACCAATTATTTATTTAGAATCCCAAATCGAGGAATTTTTTACTATGTTTTAAAGTCTGCGAACCAGAAATCTGGGTAAGGAATTCTGTTAACCCGGGAGAAGGTGTTAGGCACTCCCGAATTCCGTGGTTCTAGCACGGTCGCTTAACTAATATTTGGCATAATTATCTAATTAATTACATGTTTTAAACCTATTGTGCATTTTAAAACCTTTTAACCACTTTTAATTATTTATGGAATTATTTTCAAACAAGTCAAAGTGTCGTACACTTGTTGTTTTGGTATACGTTGCAAACCGCGCCACATGAAATGCACCCGCGATTTACGACATATTTATTTTTTAATATTAAACAAAGTTATGGCCAGGTCACATGAAATGCACACCCGAACTTTGATACATTGCGAATTGCGCTACGTGAAACGCACCCGCAATTTACAACATGTTAATTTTTATTGTTGTTTGAAGTTATAGTCGGGCCACATGAAATGCACACCCGAATGAGATTTCTATATCATGACTATGCCACGAAAGCCGTACCCATAGTCGTGATGATTAAATTATGCGTCTAAAGCAAATTACAAGTGTTGATTAATAATTTCCTATGCTTGAAGGCCATGGATTATGGGAATTCTTATGGAGAAGCGTATGATCTATAAATTATTCATGAAATTAAGCACAAAATGTTGGTAGAAAGAAAAATGGACCGACTTGGTCATTTATACCAAGCCTTGAACGACCCAATTTATTTAATAAAAAAAAATACATTGGACCTTTCTCACTTGTCAAGCCCATTATTAAGATGCCTAATATACTGAAACAAACAATTAGTAAATTCCAAACAAATCAAACCTCACTGATCTAAAAACTAAAAATCTCACTGCCCCTGTTATTGAAACAATTCATTAACATCTAACCATGAGCACATTTTAGCTAGTTTTGGTTCACTTAAATCTAACAAATAGTGATATGTTTCATTGTAGATTCAAACTCCACAACTCAGTTGATAAATAAGAATTGATCTGTCAGTCAATCCAATTGATAAGGCACCCTAAAACAATTAAAACAACATAACAATATGGCGAAGAGGAACGAATGCAACCAAAGCATGACGAGCAAAGCTCATGAAGGAAATCAAAACAGAGACTCCATAGTCACAGTAAGCTCCACGAAACAGAAAACTGATGACGGCGCCGAAAGAAAGACGAAACTAAAGGAACAGAAAAATTAACAAAAATCATTCACTAAACTAACAAGATGAAGTGGAGATAAAATAAGTACGTAGAATATACCTCTGTGCCACAAATTTTCTTCAATCAAATAAAAGCTTTGTCTTTACACTTGAGCATCGCAAGCACAATAACAACAGAAAACTCGAAAAAGATACCATGACCGGAACTTTTGGAACTCCACGGCCTCGACTCGATTCGGCAACTTTAGCGATGGCGTTTGGAGGTGGAAGGCTGGTTTTTAGGACTATTTTTCAGCTGATTTGCAAAGTTTTGGAGCTGGATTTTGGTGTAATCTTTAGCTCGTTTCACGACTGTTTAGTGGCGGAATTTCAGCTAGGTTTGGGACAGTTTTTCAGGTCGTTTTTAAAGCTATTTTGGGGAATGTTTTTCAGCTCGTTTTGGAGCTATTTTGGAGGTATTTTTGAGCAGATTTCGTGGCTTTTTAGCTTCTGTTTTGAACTGGTTTTCGCTGGAGTTTGGTGTGAGATTTGAGCACGTTTTCAGGTTGTTCTCTTTGATGTTTTGAGTTTTCATGGAGAAATTAGTGAAGCTTGGTGGAAAAGAGGCTCTTTTGGATGGTTTAAAGAGCTAGTATTCGTGACTGCATTTTCAGGTTATCTCCATGGCTAAAACATGGAGTTTTTGGAGATGAAAAATGTTTTTTTTTTGGTGTTGGAGAAGAAAGGGATTGTTGTTGTTCTTTCGTGCTCTTTTCTCGCTTTTGTTTTTTTCGTTTCTTTTCTCCAACCTTTTTTTTTTGTTTTTTTTGTGTGTATTATGGGTATGGTTTTATATTGAGCTCTGTAGGGTTATGTCAGTTGTTCCTAAAGAAAGGAATCTCATGTGCAGGTGTCTTGGAGATAAAGAAAAGATAAAAAAAAATCTAAAAATTCTCTCCGTTGGACCAGATAGGGACGATCTTTTTTGATTGAGGAAATCTTGCATATGTTATCACGTGAAAAATGCTGATGATGCCATTGGAAGTTTGATAAAGGAATCAAACTTTGTTATGAAACTTTGTCCTTTTGTGGTGAGGTGGCATAATTTTATTTGCTCTTGCTCTTTCTTTTTCTTTTTCAATTACTTCTAAAAGGTAAACCAAGTTAAAAATACTAGTTAAAGATTTGAATATCAAGAACATATAATAATTTATTTTTATAATTTTTATATATTAATCTATCAATTAAGAGTAATTAATTTCTAAAAATACGAATTAGACCTGAGATTACATGAAATGAGAAAATGTGACAATTCTTTATGATTTTTCTATGATTTTAAAATATTAAACATGCATGAAATACAACTAAATAAAGAAAAGTTCGTAAAATTCATTGAAAGTTATTTTTTGATTATTTTTAGGAGTAATTTCCATGCGGGGCAAAAATTGGGTGTTCACACCAACCGACCCAACACATCATAAATAGGTTAAATAATATATGATAAAGCTAAAATAGAGAAAACGGGGCTAAACTCACGGAACGACCGGTCGGGTCGTACATGTTGGTTCTACTTATAAGTTCCATATTGTGTTGTTGAAATTATATGTTAGAAATCCTGCCTATATGTTCTATATTGTGTTTACATGCTAGAAATCCTGCCTATAGGACTAACGTTGTGATCTGTTAGAAATCCTACCTTTAGGTGTATCAGTTTGTCCAGTAATTGTGTGTTAGCAACCATGCCCGTAGGATTAATACTTGGCTTATTTATGTGTGCAAATTCTTGCTTGTATATTTTTTAAATCTAGAAATCATGCCTATAGGGTTAAAATCAGTTCACTTGTAGAAAAATCATGCTTATAGGGTTAAAATCAGTTCACTTGTAGAAATCATGCCTATAGGGTTAAAATAAGTTCACTTGTATAATCATGCTTATAGGGTTAAAATCAGTTAAATTATAGAAATCATGTCTATAGGATCCGATTAACTAATTCTAAATATGCTTCAGTGATTATCACTGTCAATAACCTAGACAACATGCATATAAGATTAAATAAATAATTTTGGGCACATTCTTGTGACTTGCCATTGAATACAACGCCTAGATACTACGCTAGGCAAAAACCCAGTAGGAAAAATATGTTGGTCCTAATACCCGCATTAAGAAGTTGATTCAATACACGATTGCATGTTTGTTCACTCAAAATCACTTAGATATCTTGCCTATAGGACTCCACAGTCAATAAAACTTGCTGACAAGTTCACGTGCATTTGCTGATTATATGTGGAGGTTAATTTGAGCCCATACCTGTCTTTATTTGAAAAGTCCTAAATGTTTTATATGTCACCTACTATGTTACAATTTTGAGCAACTTAGGTCGAGTCTAGAACCATCCTAAATAAAGGTCCCAATGCCTCCAAGACCATAGGTGTTGTTACCCAATTTTTTCCTCATATACATATATACTTTCAAAAGAGTGCATATGCATCATCATTCGATTCATAAACACATACAAGCATTTTTCCTAATTTTTCCATAATTTTAGAGATTTTTTAAATCAATTTATTCCCATGTTTTATTAAATAAATAATCATTAATACCATCACAAATAATTTTATGATGGTTTTATCATCTAACTTCATCATTTATATCCATATTAATTTTTTTTAAGCAATCCGCTAGGCAGTGCCTAGGGCTAGTTTTTGTTTATTGAAAATATTATAAAAACAACGTAGCATGATGTCTAACAAGATGTAAGACTGTAAAAAGAGAAAACTACTTAGGTCCTATTATCAATTTTGAGTATATAACATCCAAAAATGATATTACATAAAGAACTACTACTAACTTGTGTAAAATAGTCTAAAATTTGTAATAAAAACTAGCCTAATGAGATAAAATAAAGTCCCGTATAAGTGGTCTTCAAATTTGCACAGCTGAGCCACATTGGTTGCAAGAGTAGCTCATGATTTGATAACACAACTAGCCCAATTTTGAGCACCAGTGCTCCATGTTGTCCACCGGTGCTCCACGTTACTACTGCCTCTGGTCATGTGCATTGTATTCATACTCAATCCTCTTATCTTGATTCCAAAGTCCCATGAATGTTGTATCTCCTTTTGTTGCATCCTCCATCGATCCATAGACCAAAGTAATATCCAAAAGCAATGGAAACTGTACACTATCCATGCAGGAGCACTGTTTTTGCTCCACCTTTTGGATGTCTTCAGGTGCTTATTTATTGTAGCCTTTGCTTGTGTAACTTCCTTCACTATCCCTTTATCTATGCCAGCTTTGGAATTGGCCCCTTCTATTTCAAGATTATCCGTTTGGGGATGCCAACTAAGGTCAGCTGGACTTATGGTTCCATTTTGCATCCTTTGTCTTGTGCAATCCCTTTGTTTTGCATTAAGACCCTTCCACCCTCTGATAGCTCATGTGTTCTACTATATAACCGTGCTGGAAAATTGTTTCATAGTTGAGCCCAAATGCTCCTATTCAAGTTCCATCACTTGTGCTCTACAATGCATGAGGTCATATTCTTCCAGCTTTCCCTTCTCATACTTGTTCATGTCATCGTCCCTTCTTCCAAGGGATGAGCACCTAGTGCTAATACCACCCTTAGAAGTCGTAATGAGTTATAAGGTATGAGTAAAATATCATTCCTTGCAAAAAAAAGAAAACAAGGTTAGTATAAAAAGTGGTCACCTTGTACTCCTCCCAAAGGACTTGTACAAATTGACCATATGCTGTCTCCATTACTATGCCTCTCCTTGCCTCCTTACTTTTGAATTTTTTGTCATTCCTCCTCTCCCAAAGTTTTTCCTTGTGTCCATGTTGTCCTAAAACCCTAGCCCAAATAATCCTAAACTCTCTATCACATTTTGCCCAATTCGATTAAACATTCTGGGCAATGACTCCCTTTTTTCCATTATGGTGATATCACATGCCTGACTCCATATATCCCAATGTGTCCCAATCCCATCTATTCCCTTATGTCCATTTCGATTAGACTTTCTGGACAATGTTCCTATTAAGTGGCACTCTTCTAGTTCTTTAGCTTCCTCTAGAGGAATCTCCAAATCTATTGCAGCTCCACCTACTCCCCAATCTCCAAACTGTCCAATTTTGTTAATTATTCTGGACAGTGATCCCTTCTTTCTCCTACCTGTGATGGTACACTTGGTAAAATCACCCTCCTCCACTCCTGTCCTTCTTATTAATCCTTTCAGCCCAATTCTCTTTATTTCAACAATATTCCAGTTATAGAATTTGTTCCCTCCCTTTGGTTTATGTTGCTTGTGACGTCCAGTACCTATTCCTCTCCATTTTTGCCCTTCTGTTCTATCCCTCTATTGATCTTACCCCCTGCATCATTATCCTTCTCATTCAAGTTTCCTGTGCTCTTGTATTCACATGTTGAGTTGTGCTTTTATTATAATTACATTTGCATTTTTAAGGCTAAAATTGCACATTTTGCAATAATAGTCCATATACACTTATAATTACTTTATATATGCAAAAAATATCTTTTTATATCTTTATAGTGATAAATAATTGGTGTTAACCATTTTTATGCACAAATACTATTTTCACTATTTTATTTATCATTTTTACTAATTATTTTATTAATTAAAAATGGGTATTTAACTAATAGCCCTAAATTCCTCCTATTTTTCAGACCTAGGCTACCCAAACCAACTAAAATTACCCAGCCCAACACCCAAATTGCCTAACCCAATAACCCCCTGCCCAAAATCAACAACACAATTACTCTTATCCGGTCGCGACCCATGTATCGACCCGCCTTGTTCTCATTTAATCCTGGCCGTTGATATCCCAAGATCAACGGCCCCCGTTTAACCCCTCCCTTTAACTAACCAACCCTAATCCCCCCATTCCCTCTCACTCGGCGTCACCAAACACTCTCAACTCCTCCCTTTTGAAGAACCCTAACCCTAGTCGTCACACCACAAATCCCCTCTCCTAATCCTCCTTCTAATGGGATTTCCTTCTCATTTCCTTACCATATTAGTATATTTTTTCTACTGGTCGATTCTTTATGGTTTTACTTCGCACTTGCCTAAATATGCCAAGTACTATCTCTCTGATTATGTTCTATTTTCAGTATCTGGACTATATTTCCTTTGATTCTGTACTATGTGAGTCCAATATCATTTGGATCTCCGGGATCTACACCTTTCCTTAAAAAACTAGTTTTTACGAATTTCTCTCTCAAATCGATTTCAAAAACTGATTTGCATGTTTTCTTTCCTTGTTTCCTGTTTATTTTGCTTGGTTTCCTTATATGATTGCCCGATTTTTCTCTTCTGTCAATATTCATATGGCCCTAATTTAGGGTTTTCAGATCTCTTTTGATCGGACCTAAATTAGTTTGATTCTTTGATTTTTAGTGTTATTGGTGTCTAAATTCATCCTATGCTACTATTTTGTGTGTATTCCGGTGATATTTGTTTTCCTAAAAAATCAGGGTTTACTTTGTTTTCTTCAAATCCGATTCTTTACTGATTTTGTATGTATTGCTTCTTTATTTGTGTTTAATTTTATAATTTTTCCTAGTTTACTCGATTCAATCTTTGCTACTATATAAACCCCTCCCCTTTCCCCTTTAAGACAGATCTGGAATCACTGTAATCTCACTAAAAACTTAAGATTTGGCTCTGTGTTCTCTTTTCTATCTCGTTCTATCTATGGTTCTGGCCGGCTGAAAGCCAAGGCCAAATATTGTGGATCTCTCGACTATTGTGGTGTTATTCTTGCTTTTCTCGCCTAACTGGTGAGTTACTGTACCTTTGCCATTTTATTCTTATGCATTTGTATCATGTGTCTATGATCTAGTGTGTTTAAAGTTTACCTTTTGGGCATGATTCTGCCAATTTCATGTTTATATGAGTCTTTTTAGTTCTCTGATTAACATTTTTAGTTTTGAGACTATTTGGTTTTAAATCCTCTTAAGTGTTTAGCTTAATACCTTCTAATTTGTTTCTTGCATACAATTTTTTTAGTTCTGCATTCGCTTGAATATTAGTAATTTCTTAGGATAATACTAGAATACTTATTAGTTCATCTATTCTGAATCTTTACAAAGTTTGTCTTGTTATGTTTAATCAGTATTAAGACCTTTTCCGTCACTCATGTACCCTGTAACTTGTCCTTTATCATGTCTTTAATTCGTTTGATTCCATATGATTATTTGACTTTTTTGCTTTTATACCATGTCTAAATACTGTTCGTGAGTAAGCAAAGCTTGTCCTTAATACTAGCATGTACACTTAGCCTAATTAGAGCTTTCAGACCTTAACTTATTAAGTACTCTGCATTTGAGCATGAACAACTTTGCAAATCTTGCCAATTTGTTTTTCATAGATCCTTCAATGTAATTCTACCTATGTGTTCAAATCTTGTTGTCTACTACTCTGTATTTTGAACTCTGTTATGTTGGCTTCCTAAAATCAAGTATGTTTAAAAAACTGCCCCTTAACATTTGCCTCCTTTTTATGTGTTGCTTATGCTACTCGAATCCCCACTCTTAGGACCTTTAAGTTCTGTCCTTGACCTCCCTCAGTGTAAGCACTGCTCGGGGTCCATGTGAGACCCTTGTGAACTCAGACACACTGGGGTTTGGTTTCTAATCTCCGTTGAACTGTTTATGAGCATTTGTTCTTTAGTGTGACTGTGGAGTCCTATAGGCAAGATATCTAAGTGTTGTTGAAATTCTATCTTATAAGTTCCATATTATGTTGTTGAAATTGTATGTTAGAAATCCTGCCCATAGGTTCTATATTGTGTTTACATGCTAGAAATCCTGCCTATAGGACTAACGATGTGATTTGTTAAAAATCCTGCCTTTAGGTGTATCAATTTGCCCAGTAATTGTGTGTTAGCGGCCATGCCTATAGGGTCAATACTTGGCTTAATTGTTTTCTGGCCCAACGTGTGTAAATTCCTGCTTATACACTGTCTAATTCTAGAAATCATGCCTATAGGATTAAAATCAGTTCAATTATAGAAATCTTGTCTATAGGATTCTATTAACTAATTCTGAATACGCTTCTTCTTATCACTGTCACTCACCTAGACAGCATGCCAATAAGATTAAATAAATAATTTTGGACCTATTCTTGTGATTTTCTGTTATTCATTATTGTACGAAATGTCCAGATATTGCTCTGAGCTAAAATCAGTAGGCAAATATACATGTAGGTCCTAATACTCGCGTTGAGAAACTGATTCTATATACGACTACATGATTGTTCAACATCACATAGATATCCTGCCTATAGGATGTTACGATTAATAAAACCTACTAATTAGTTGCGGGAATTCGCTGTTTATATGTGGAGGTTAATTTGAGCCCATATCTATCTTTATTTGAAAAGTCCTAACTATTGTGTATGTTGCCTACTATTTTACAATTTTGAGCAACTTAGGTCGAGTCTAGAACCATCCTAAATAGAGGTCCCAATGCCTCCAGGACTATAGGTAAGGGATATGTAGTGCATGCATAGGACACGAGTTACAATCAACTAGACGCTTTAGGTAAAACCTCAAAGATAGTAATCGGTTAGTAAGAGATGATAGTCTGTGCCCGCTGAATAATATGAGTAACACCCCATCTTGGGGAGTTATGAAGTATTATTTATGTTGCACGGGGTGATCCTATAGGCTAAAAAACTTAGGACCCCCCATCCCTACTAAATAGTTTCTTCGCTTTCTTAGACTCATTCGCATAATTTAAGTTTGGCCGGGACCGACCGTTGTGGACCTCAATGGGTGCCTAACACCTTCCCCTCAAGGTAATTTGATCCCTTACCCGATCTTTGGTGATGTAAACCGGTATAATATGAGTTATTTGTTATAGGTGCCCTAACACACCTTAATCCGTTAGGTGGCGACTCTAACAACCAATTCCTTTTACCTTCTCTCAAAAGGAGTTGTCAAATGTCGAAACCCGATTTTGCGAGAAAAAGGGGGCGCAACCATAGGTAAGGGACGGGTAGTGCACGCATAGGAGACGAGCTAGAATTGATTAGTTTGCTTTAGGTAAAAAGCTCAAAGATAGTAATCGGGTAGCGGGTGATGATAGTTTGTGTCTGTTGAATAATATCAGTAACACCCCCGTCTTGGGGGAGTTACGAAGTATTATTTATGTTGCACGGGGTGATCCAATAGGCTAAAAAACTTAGGACCCCCCATCCCTATTAAATATTTCCCTCGCTTTATTTAGACTAATTCACATAAGTTAAGTTCAGCGGGGACCCACCGTTGTGGGCCTCGAGGGGTGCCTAACATCTTTCCCTCAAGGTAATTTGAGCCCTTACCCGATCTCTAGTGATGCAAACTAGTATAATCTGAGTTATTTGCTATAGGTTCCCTAACACACCTTAATCCGTTAGGTGGCGACTCTCTCAACAACCAATTCCTTTTCCCTTCTCTCAAAAGGACTTGTCAAATGTCGAAATCCGATTTCGCGAGAAAATGAGGGCGCGACAGAATGGCGACTCTGCTGGGGTTATCCTTAGGCTCTTACCATAACTAACTGTTTTGTGAATTAGTCTTTCTCGATACGCATGTCTTTATTATCCTGCAAATATTTGTACATCCCTTTCTCATTTTCCCTTTATATGGACTTACTTTCCATCTTTCGTTTAATTTGGTCGCAACATCCATTTCCTCCGCTATTATCTCAGTATGCTCATTGAATTTCCTTTTTATCATGTCTCGGAAACTACGCCTTTTCTTGTTTTTCTTTCTTTCTTGTCCTCACAATTATTAAATACCGCATTTTATCGTTTTCATCATTCAAATACTTGACAACGTGTTATTTCATTCGCATATACACATGCTCAACATCATGTTCCACTTGTGTGTAATTAATACTATAGTGACACTTGATGAGTGTCTGCGCTCTTCCTGTATTACCCTTTTTGAATTTGAAAAAAGGCTTATTTGCGGTAAAACTAGTCGATCAGCGGTGCAGTCGACAGTTCCGTGCCTTTCCCCTTCAAGTTGTCCACTTAAGGGTACCAGTCTAGACTTTTATAGAAACCTTACTCTGATGATAACTGTACATGCATCATGATAAAACCTAGCATGGGTTAATATGTTGTCCACATAATAACCTTCTAAGAAAAAACCATGTCCAAAGCCCACCTGGATTTCCATAATCCCAACAGGCGCAATCACGATATGTGCATTATTTGGAGAAACAAATGCAGATATGCTAATCGTTAATGTGTAAGTAGTCGATTCCAGAAGTGGAAAGGGTCTACTTTGTTTATTTTGCAGAAAATGAGGCACGGAGTCCCTAGGTTCGGCATGGTCCGAAATATACCACCTTTATTGCTGGATTGGTGGGAAAACCTTTCGCAAAGCGGCAAAAATCATGTGAAAAGGCTTCTCGAAAACTTACCCTCCTTATTAGACATCCAACCAAATAACATGTTGGTCGAGGTTGCTACCATGTTCTGGGACGGAGAAAGGGGTGTATTCCATTTTGGCAATATAGAAATGACTCCTCTCTTGGACGAAATAGGAAGATTCGCTGGGTTACCCTGGGATAGTCCTGGTTTGTTAGTGCCAGAAAATCGCACTCCTAAGGGGTTTCTGAAAATTATGGGTCTAAGGAAAAATGATTATTTAGCATGCCTGAAGAAGTCCTACATACCTTTTGACTTCCTCTAACGATATGGACACAACAAATCCTATCGTACTTTTCATGATGAATTCTCCATCATTTCCCTGGGTTGGACCCATCGTCGGGTTTTCGTATTCATCATCTATTTTCAGGGTATGATAGTGTTTCCAAGCCAAGGGGACAGGATTCACACCAGGTTGGCCATGGTAACCAAAGCTTTGGAAGGGATTGAGGGACAAACATACATTATTGACCCGATGAGCATAGCAGACATGTGCCGAGCTCTGGATCATTGCAAGAAAGGGTTCAAATATTTCGAGGGTCGTACTTTGTTGCTGCAGATTTGGTTGTTGGAGAATCTTCAGAGAGGCCAGTATCGCCAATAACTTTCACGAAGACCATGGAATGACCACATCGCTTTCCACCATCCGAAAAGAATGACTTTTATCCCAGACAAGTTTGCACAATCGGAGAATGCTATAGAATGGGTACATTTTTTCAACAATCTGACCAAGGATATGGTCCATTGGATGTTCGAGTAGTTCTCTACTAGCGAATTCATCATCAGATTCAGGGATGTTCCGCATTTGGTGTTGATTTGGTTAAGGGGAATATATCCCTATGTTCCTATCAGGGTCATGAGACATGATGGTAGAAAACAAGTCATACCGCAAGTCTCCGAAATGAGTCATTACAAAGCAGATTTTCCAGATGATGCCATTCCATACAAATGTGAGGCCCAGCACATGTGACATTTGAAGATTATCATGGAAAAGGATACCATCGATTCAGATCGATATCATGCAGGTCATGTGTACTTCTACCCATCATGGTTGGATGATAGCATAGAAGGAATAGTCGAGCCAGGGGTCGGTCAAGTAAACATGGTCATAGATGAAGCTGTTGAAGCACATGTGAAGTATAAGAGGCTACGCAAAAGAGTGCTCGAGTCCGATGCTAGGAATTTGGAACAACACAAGACAGACGTGTAATCAATTAACGAATGGAGGGAAATGGCTACTCAGTCGACGGAAAGGTTTGAATATCTAGAGCAAGGTTTAATGGAACTAGAGGGAATGTGAAGAAAAGAGTCATAGACTGTTAGAATGTAGAGGGAAACGAAGAAGAATGCCTAGAAAGGGCGTTCTGTTGCTGGACATGCACGACCTGGGGAATCTGATCGGCGGAGCCAAGAAAGACAAGCTTGGAAAAGGTCCCTCTGGGAGAAAGTAAATTATGATTATTTGCTTTTTTAGAGTCGTTTTGGAATTCAACTGTAATAAGGAAATTGCTATTAGTGACTCATTTATTTATTGTCATTTTTTAGGTTCATCTTATTTACTACATTAATGAAATGAGGTAGTTATCGACATTATATTTCTCCAAATCTTCGTGTCGCTAGGCCTACCTCGAGCACAACGAGGTTCCTAAATTAGGATGTGAATTTACTGTTACGCCCCATAATATTACATCGATACTACGTCCCGTAATATTACATTACGATGATGTTACGCCTTGCAGTATTACACTACGATGATGTTACGCTTCGCAGTATAAAATTATGACGATGTTGCACCCTGTAGTATTGTACATTGAATTTTTCGTAAGGAAATTGACATCAGTCCAAGGAAAACATTATTTGGAGATTATAAGGATTATGCTATTTCAAACAAGTGATGAGTAAATTCGTGAAGGTGAGAGGGGAAGCAAGTCAAAGAAAATGAATTTTTGTCAAAGTTTGACAAGTTGGGAAAAAAATACGGCCCGAGCCAAAATACCTGGTATTTATGGACTAGTACCATACAAGGTACCACATGGCCATGATAGTAAGGTGTATAAGGTGTGTTAAAAGTGAATAGTATTTTAAATAATTTGAGATAATTCTTAATCATACAGGTAATTGGTTAATTACCGGATAACGGGACATTACTTAATTAATTAATAAAATATAAAATAAGAGTTAAACACACACCCTCCCAAAATAAAACGTGGCAGCAACCACCACCCAAAACAATGACTCATTAGTCATGTTGGGACTAGGTGGCAACTAATTAAGAGACAAGCCTTGAATTTCAAAAAAAGGCTACATATTTTATTTTACAAATTAGAAGATTCATATCTTCAATTATTGAGAGATTAGAAATGGCTTTTCATCAAAGCATTCTGAAGCTAACGAAATATATCCTAAAGCCAACAACGAAAGCAATCTGAAACTTACATAGAAGGGTGCATGCATGTAATAAATCGAACATAGATTTTGCAATTTTAAGGAAATACGGTGAAAACCTTCTCAAGAATATCA
>ML544164.1:36698-54406 GCA_005239535.1 Nicotiana rustica | reverse complement strand
TGAGAACACCATCCTACAACCCAACTGCAGGTGGTGGGACTCCCCCACTTAGCCCGAAGCTACACTTGCACCACTCTAGACCCTGCTAAGATCCCTTCTCCTTTGTTGGCATGACCCTGCTAAACCAATCCGTCCAATTCTTCCGAATTCTCCTGTTAGAATTCCCCAAATACTCAAATTCTCTAGCACCATTCACACATTCTGCCTCCTACCGAATAGCCACTAGGATTCCTCGCAAAACTTGCCAACCACACAACCGCTAACCTACTCACAGGAGATAACTCACCTGTGAAAACCACCAACTGACACCTTCCAACGACGCTGCAATGCACACTCTCTGCAACATCAATACCCCATCCTAAGCCTGCTCTCATTCACCAACTTTGCCCGTCGGTCCGCTCCTCATGGACGTCTACTAAATACGCTACAACATCTTCAAATTCACCGCCATATTGCATCCTTCTTTGTCCCTAACAACTCGTCTCTGTTGCATCCAACCTTCCGTCGAATAACCAATATTTCAGTTTAAGCTCGTGGACCTAATCCCTGTCCACTAAACTTCTCAAATCACTCCAACTCCTCCTTCAGGTAGGCAGCCGTCTTACCACTGAACTTATAGGCTACACTGCCACTCTCCCACTTAGTTGAACTCATTCCTTTAAGCAACTACCTGACTTACGTCTCTGATGCCTGGCATCTAGAGATTTAGCCGCCACCTGACACTTCTCACATGTCTCCCTTCATCGCATGCTTCTCAATTGCGGCCTCAATTCAATATCATTCTCTGTAGCTCTTGAACCAGCAGATCACCACGAATTCAAACACTCCGAAGATCATCTTTCTCGAGCTGCCTTCATTAGAAGTAACTATTCAATTCTGAACCACTACACACCACGATCTCTGAAATCTCGAAATCACACTCTGAGAAGACCTCCCTTCAAGCTGTTCATCACCCCCAACCTACAGGCAAGCATTCTACCATCATATCAACATCGCACAATAACCAACCATAATCACCTTAACAGCCTGAGCATAACCTCAAAGTCCTCAGAACCACAACTACTGGCTGAAATAACATATTACTCTTCCACAGGGCAACGACAATAGCCTCAATCAACTTTGCTGGGAGAAACATCTCGCACCACATCCATAGTATCATTTAAATTCCTCAAATTCCTGATTCATAGCAAGCGCTTCGCGACGCGTAAGATTGAGTAGGAAGAAACATAGGCATAAGCCTTAAGGGAAACAAATCACACGGTGAGGAATCAAGAAGGGAAGTACTCCTAACAGCCTTGTAGCCTCTCGAAGATAAGTACAGACGTCTCTGTACCGATCCGCAAGACTCTACTAGACTTGCTCATGACTCGTGAGACTTAAGAGAACCTAGCGCTCTGATACCATGTTGTCACGACCCAAAATCCATAAGGTCGTGATGGCGCCGGACACCACTGTCAAGCAAGCCAATCATTAACTAATTTAAAATAAATTCCTGTTTCAACATTTTCAAAATCGTTACCTTTCATTTTTATACATAATAACTAGAGGAAATCCAATTAAGTAAAAACAACATTCATATTTTCCACTTTAATAAAATACATCCCAAATACATCCCAGAACCCGATGTCACAAGTACATGAGCAATTTCTAAGACTTTTTACTAAATACTATAAAGCTTGTCTGAAATACAAGTTGGACAAGGATTTTAGAATAAAATAAATATAGTACATAGAGGAAGACTCTGCCGGCTGCGGATCGCCTCCGGATGATGCAGCTCGCCTAAGTCTCCAAACCAGCCTCATCGCTATGAAAGTACCTGTGCAACAAAATGCACAACAAGTGTAGCATGAGTACGAAAACAACGTGTACTCAGTAAGTATCCCGCCTAACCTCAGAGAGGTAGTGACGAGAGGTCGACTTGACACTCACTAGGGTCCAACAATATAATTTAACAATATATGACAAAAACAAAAGGCATACGAGGGTAATAAATCAGTAAACTTTAAAAGTAACTGCAATGTAATAAACACTGGAAGTAAATAAATAATTTCTACTTCATTTCCCCCCCAAATATGTGTCAAGTCATTTTCCATGAAATCATTTAAAAATTTACGTCCTTAAGACAATTTAACAATTCAGGTCACAAGTGGTATATCATATGTATACATCTGTGTAGGAAATGTCGAGGGTCGTTCGACCCGAACGAACAATAAAAGTAAATTGTACACTGCCGAGGGTCGAACGGCCCGAACCATAAGTGCATATTTGCCATAAAATAATCATATCTATGCACTGTCGAGGGTCAAACGGCCCGAACCATAAGTGCATATTTGCCATAAAATAATCATATCTATGCACTGTCGAGGGTCAAACGGCCCGAACCATAAGTGCATCTTTCAATCCCTCTGTGGCGTACGACCCACTCCCATGAGAGTGTGGGAAATAACACTCCGCTCGCGGAATGTAAATTGCGAAGCGATCACATGCATATACAACATATTCTTAAATTACCTTCAATGAACAATTCCTTTAAGTTACTAAATTTATGTGATCTCAGGGAAAACCAAAATTTCATATAGCATCAATTCATAAAGCATATAATTTATTTCTAGAAAGAACGCAAGGCATGATGTGGGTCCTAGACTACCCGGACATGGCATAACAGTAGCTATGCACGGACTCCCGTCACCTCGTGCGTACGTAACCCCCGCAAACAATAGCATATATTCATTTAGTTCATCTATGGGGACAATTCCCCCTCACAAAGTTAGAAATGAGACTTACCTCGCTCCAAAATTCCATAACCGGCTCTCAGGCCCTTCTGACGACTTCAATGGATGCATAACGCCCCAAAACTACCAAATAACGGGCAAAGCAATGAAAATTCACTCTAATACTCGTAACAAATTAAAATTATAAAATTTCTCAACTCCGCTCAATGAATTGACCAAAATGCCCTCGGGCCCACGTGCCCCAATTCCGAAATTTCTCGAAGATAAACTCTACCCATAGCTTTACTAGTTCAAATATACAATTTACTCAAATATTCATGCTCAATTCGTGGCTAAAATCCATATTACTAAATTTCTAGGTTTTCTTTAAATTTTCCAATTTTCCCCAAAATTTTCATGTTCAAATCCATGAAATAACCTTGTATTTAACTTGGAAATAAGTAGAAACAACTTACCTTGTGATCCTTGACGAAAATCACCCTTTGAAATCCTCCAAAATTGCCCCAACCATGAGAAATATATGAGAGAAATGGCAAAAATCCGTTTTAAATTGAACATTGCCCAGGAAAACCTTCTGTGCGATCGCACACAATTAGCCGCGATCACACAGGCCAAGCATGCTTCCCAGATTTCTTTTCCGCGATCGCACAAGCATGCCTGCGATCGCACAAGCCTTTTTCCATCTCCCTCCAAATCCTTCTCCGCGGTCGCAGCTTCAACCATGCGTTCGCACAAGCCAAAACTTGCAGCCTCATTTTCTTCTGTGCGGTTGCACTCCTCCTTGTGCGATTGCACAAGCCAAAAATTCCAGCCCTCAAATTCTTCTTCGCTATCGCACTACTAAGGCCGCGATCACACTGAACCTCCAAAACACCAGAAAAATAGCAGCAACCAAACACTTGGAAATAATCCGGAACCACCCCGAAACACACCCGAGGCCCTCGGGACCCCGTCTAATCACACGACTCAGTCCCATAACCTCACACGGACTTGCTCATGGCTTCAAATCACATCAAACAACGCCGAAATCAAGAATCGCACTAAAATTCAACTTTATGAACTTCGAAATTTCAAACTTCCACATCCGATGCAGAAACCTATCAAATCACGCCCGATTGACCCCAAATTTTGCACACATGTCATATTCGACATTACGGACCTTCTCAAACTTCCGGAATCGCATTCCGACCCTGATATCAAAATTTTCACTTCGGGTCGGATTTCTCAAAAACCTTTAAATTTCTATCTTTAGCCAAACGACTTCAAAATAACCTACGGACATCCGAATTCACTTCCGATCGCGCTCCCAACTCCATAATCACCATACGAAGTTATTCTCAGACTCGGAATCCCAAACGGATATCAATATCACTGAAATGCGCTTCAAGCCAAACTTAGGAAATTCCTTCAAAATGCTGACTTGCACAGTATACGCCGAAACGCTCCTGGGTTATCCAAAACCCGATCCGGACATACGCCCAAGTATGAAATCATCATACAAACCCGTTGGAACCGTCAGATCCTGATTCGGAAGTCGTTTACTCAAAATTCCAATATTAATCAATTTCTTCAACTTAAGGCTTCCGAAATGAGAATTTTCCTTCCGATTTAACTCCGAACTTTCCGAATTTCAACTCTGACCGTACGCACAAGTCATAATACCCAAAATGAAGCCGTTCATGACCTCTAACCGTTGAACGACGCGCTAGAGTTCAAAACGACCGGTCGGGTCGTTACACATGCTTGTTGTTGTTATTGCAATGTTGGGAGACTTATATCCGATTCCACCGAGGTTGACTAATTTGTGAATATTGATTCAAGATTGAGATGTTAAATTGTGAAATTAATCATTGATGAAATAGTGGTTTCTTTGTGAATTTTCTCTCCATCGTTGTTATTAATTCTGTGAATTGTGAGGAGGAGTGTAAAGCACGAAAGTTGATGCCGTGCATAATTTATTTATATCGTGAGGAAGAGTGTAAATCACGAAGGGTGATGCCGTGCATGATTTATTTATATCGTGAGAAAGAGTGTAAAGCACGAAGGGTGATGTCGTGATATTATGAGAGGTTTAATGCACGAAGGGTGATGCCGTGTTGTCTATTTATTATTTGGTGAAGTTGAGAGTAAAAGCACGAAGGGTGATGTCGTGCGGTCTTATTTATTATTTGGTGAGGTTGAGAGTAAAAGCACGAAGGGTGATGCCGTACAGTTTTTCTTACTGTTTTAATTGCTTAATTTGTTTACTGATTACTATTTAATTCTGTCTTTTCGTTATTCTCACTCCTTATATTGAAATCCCCAACTGTATGTCCCCTTCCCATTATTTTCTGTTTTATTTTTTTATTTGCTGTTATTTCCACTAGCATGATTATACTGTTCAGGTTATATGTGGGTGTCATGTCCTAGCCTCGTCACTACTTCGCCGAGGTTAGGCTCGACACTTACCAATACATGGGGTCAGTTGTACTGATATTGTACTCTGCACTTTCTGTGCAGATCCAGGTATCGGTCCGAGCTGATTCTGAGTTCGTAGCTGATTTTCGCACAGGAGGCCCGAGGTAGATCTGCCGATGTCTGCAGATTCCTGGAGTCCCTTCCCTTATTTTCATTTACTGTTTTATTTAGTTCACAAAACAATTATACATTTTTCTTTCAGCCAAATACTTGTAGTAAATTCTTAGTAGTCTGTGAGTTGTGACTCTAGATCATGGGTAGTTAGACATTAGCATTATTGCTCAGTATTATTTCCCAAAATTTTACTTCTTATCTTGGTATCATGTGTTGAATGGTAGTGGATCCTCGTATGATAAATATTTTAAATGATGTAGATCTCTAATGTTGGTTTGCCTAGCAAATGCAGCGTTAGGCGTCATCACGGTCTCGACGGTGAAAATTCGGATCTTGACAAACCCTATAATTAGCTTCTTGTTCTTTAAATGAGCCTTCACTTGACATGTCTCTCATAAAACAGTGTCCAATAGTACTTACATTAAATTTTCAACAAGAAATTCATTTGTGCATAAGGATTATTTTACTTGTAAATGGTTATAAAGTTTCAAATATCTTTTTGGCATGAATATTCCAGGCTATTGTAGAGGTATATATTTTCCAGATGTTAATTAAGGGATTTGACTAATACATGAGAAGTTAGAACCTTTTCCATTAAATATAAAGGATGTGAGGTTTGGTTATTACCAAATAATAAATTTTAGCTTGAGCTTTCCTGTCTCTCTCCTCAGCTTTTCTTTTTTCTCCTTAGCATTAATATATGTTGGTGAGAGATTGAATTGGTTTGCATTTTATAAGTCTCAAGATAAATATAATGATGTGAATAAGCTTTACATAAGCCTTATGAGATAATTTCTTCTTTTTTGCTTTCTCCTGTGTATCCATATATGAGAAACTACAATTTTTTTTCTTTTCTTTCTTCTTTTGTGAAGATTGGATCTTTGAGAAAATTGTACCAGAATTTCAGAGGTGCAATTCAAATACTCAATGCTGATGTGTAAACATTATCGCCGTCAGGGAAAATAATGTATGTATTAGTTTTGATATTATTAATCCCTTATTTGGTAATGATTTTAAATTATGTATAACTAATACTTGTATTAGTACTATTTTTATCATAGCAAACTATGACATATCATAATACCAAGGTTTTTAATACACGGATAAGCATATATAATTAAAGACAGAACTGCCCCTTTCAGGTGAACTAAGCTAAAGAATTAATGTGGACGATATTTCTATAAACAAATACTTAATTCATTTGAAAAATTATGCAATGCATGTTAATGTGAATATATCAAACCAAACAGTCAAATAAGAAATAATTCCAACATAATTTATAATCCCATCATTACTAATAGGCAGGATACATATATGGGCCCTTAAACTTGACATTTTTTGTTATTTGGATACATAAATATATGGTTGTTCCTATCATACACTCCAACTAAACCCTATTTGTGCCAATTAAACACTATCCAGATTGTCTTTTTAAAAAATTAAATGTGTGTATTGCAGTTGCCCTCTTAACGCCCTAAATTTAACAACAAATTATTCAACGTAACTAAAACCTTCACTTAATAAATTTCACCCCAAAACAAATTGAAACTCATTTCATAAAATGAAAAACCCGATTATCCCAATCTGATCTCTCTCTTCTTCAAACTTTTTTACTCTGCTCAATAAATCAGAAATTACCCTCTTAGGTTTCTTAAGAATTTCATCATCATACCACCTGAAAAAATTGCAAGCAACTTTGCCTTCGATTTTGCCAAGGAAAAAAATGACGATCTGGGTTTAAGGAGTCCATGAAATAATAATTTGTCAGCAAGCCCACAATAACAAGAAACTTCTCTTAAAGAAGGTGATTTCGATTTGTTCGATATTATGAGTGAGTGGAGAAGCTAATACTCACGTCAATGAGTGACCTTCAAAGGAGCAGCCACAAACACTTCAAGATGTGAAGAAGATGAGACTCAATTCAAGAGAGCTTTAAAGGAGTGAGCTTTATATGCAAAAAGAGGCAAACAAATTAAGAGAAAAAATTGACAAGTTTGGTCTAAGGGGAAGAAGAAGAGAAATAGAAGAACGGGGATAAAAGTTAGAGCTTTAATAGGAATAATATATTAGGATATATAAAATAATCATAATATAGAGTATAATAATAATAATAATAAATCAATAAGTTTTTCTTATGTTCACTCGACCTTTCCCTTGACAGTGTTTAATTGACACATATGAGGTTTAGTTGGAGCGCCTGATAGGAACAACTCTATATTTAGGTGTCCAAATAACAAAAAAAGTCAAGTTTAAGGGCCTGCCTTACTAATATATACACCATATTCATTATTATTCTTATACTATATCCTACCAAACGATCAGGAGTAACTTCATAATTCATACATGCCTTTTAGCTTGCAATATTATACAACAAGGAGAGTTCAAATCTGAATTGGCGGTCCAACAAAAACATCACCTTGTGCAACATATAGGAAAACAAATATAACGTGTCAGGTGTTAGTTTTGTGAAAGAATCTGTATATTTAACCCAACACTTTAAACCAATAGGGTGGAGTGGTCCAAAAAATTGTAAACTCTTAAGATCAATTTTATTTCTTTTGAAAACAGAATTGCTCTTCATGAACTAAATGCCCTTGACGCGAGGGTCTTTCGAAAATAACCTTTTATCTTATCGGGTAAGAGTAAGGTCTGCGTACACACTTTCCTCTCCAAACTCCACTGTGAGATTTTAGTGGATTGTTATCGGTGTTGTTGTTGTTGAACTAAATGCCCTTGTATGTCTTTTTGGGGGAAGAAAAAAGAGGAAGAAGTTTCTGTAAATTTTTCTATCATATTACGTAAACCCTTTAATGGAAAAGATTTGTGTTCTTGACTTCACTCCTCAAATGTATAACTATGTTTCCAGGCTCCACACACGATAATATTCTGAACGATCATTAGTGTTGAAATCTGGAAATCTATTTGTTGATGAAGCTGCAGTTCTAGAGCTTCGTTCTGTCATGCACTGATAGAGATGACAAATATAATACTTCCTACTATTGTATGTTATGTCTAAACTTTATTGCACCATGCACGCCTTTGAGAAAAAGATATGGAACTGTAAATTAAATAATGAGGAGCGGCCAGTTAGTTCATCAAGTTCGGACCCAACATCACACCTCCAAACTCACAAATTCTCCAGGTCTCCTACTAGGATGCCTACTTTATTCAAGAAATGCAAAATCTGTTGACCATATATCATGAAAATCTTCTGGAATCTACAATGGCAGATAGAAAAATACTTTACTTGGGATAAAGATTAAAGGGGGTTGATCCCAAAGCTTATCTCCTCAAGAAAAGGATATGCAAAGAGAAAGAGAGCATAAAGTGTCTATCGGTATAGATTGTGTTTAGAGAAAGGCATAATGAAAATACAAGATATCCCATTGTTTAATCCAGCGGCGGAGATAGAGTGTCGGGACCGGGTTAACTTTAATTCAAACTCTGCGTTTGTCTTACAAAATCCATTGAATATGTATAAATGATTAATTTAGAACCCAATATTAGAATCCCAAACCCATAAGCTTGAAATCCTGGCTCCGCCTCTGGTTTAATCAATGCCTTTGTGACATTCAGAAAATGGGTCTAAAGGGGCAGCCCGGTGCTTTAAGCTCCCGCTATGCATGAGATTCGTGGAAGAGCCAAACATATTGTACGCAACGTTACCCTGAATTATGCAAGAAGCTGTTTTCACGGTTCGAACCAACGATCACATGGCAACAACTTTACCAGTTATGCCCAAACTGAAAAAGATCCAGAAAATTGGTTTATGGTGGGAAATTAAAATATGTAGAGATAATTCAAGCATGACACTAAACCCCAAGACAAACAAGTCAAAAAGCAACCAATATTAAAACTAAAATCTGTATTCACCACTTTCTGCAGTGTATTGTTTATATGGAATTGAAAGTAGAAGGGTGGTAAGTTACCGAGCTCTAAAGCAAACATTTTATCTTTTCTATCCAAAAGGAAGCATATATTCATATTCTACTTTTTGAAAGAGCCTCAAACAAGCATGAATAAGATTCTTAGAATTGCTAAAAGGTTTTCTATAAAAGCAAACATCACTTGGCATCACAAGTTTCTTCAATCACAAAACCATTGCAAACTCATCTTTTTGGCTATCTTTGAAATAAAATGAAACATGCCAATGTTCTTTCACTAGCTATGATGACAACAAAATGGTCTATTTTTCTCCTTTGTGTTACATTTTCTCTAGTAAATTCCCATGATCCTAATAATAATAATAATACACCAGCAGGTTTACTCTGCATAAGTGATTGTTCAACATGTCCTGTTATTTGTTCACCACCACCTTCCCCCAAACTCAAGCCACCACCTTCGCCATCATCGGTACTAGTACAAGCACCACCACCACCACCACTTTTCGCCCCACTCCGCCCCTCACCATCTCAGTCTTCTCCCCGTTCACCATCACCTTCCTCGTCGCAGCCATCGCCTAAATCTCCTCCACCATCTTACATTACATATACTGGTGCTCCTCCTCCTCCTTCTTCTCGTTCTTCCAATTGTCCTACACCTCCTAATTCTCCGAATATTATCAATATACCAGCAACTCAGGCGCCACCAGCCAATGGACAGAGGAATTACCCTTACTACTATTTTTATGTTTCAAAGGCAGCTTTTCTTCCACTTCATGGCTCCATAGTTATTGGATTTTTGGTGGTCTTCCATTTCTTCTGCATTTGTTGGTGAAAAGAAAAGCAGGGTATAATTCTTGAAAATCAAGATGGTGTATGTATATTTTGCATTCTAGGAGATTAGAAAGAACAATGGTTTTTCCAGGCTGGTATCATAATTGTATTTATTATTATATCACATTTTTCAATTCATCTACTAGTATCATTTGAAAGAATGAACGCAGTTATGTAATTTTTTTCTTATCTGTTCCATTTTGATTGGATTGGGTACATATTTATCAATAGAAGCAATGTTCATACGTATGACAAGATGGTTTAATTTCCCTCGGGGTCACTCAACTATGTTTTAATTTCACTAAAGTCACTTAATTATTTTTTATCACTTAAAAGTAACTTAACTTTCACATTTTCACTTTAAAGTCATTTTGGCTCAAACCCCTACCATAAATATGACATGCCATAAAATTTAATGAGAAAAATTCAAAAATAAATGCCACATAAGCTTAAATGGATCATACCCACTTTAGATCCATTTCTTCCTTAATGTGATTTGACCCATAACCCAAATGCTTTCAAGAAAAAAATAAAAATAAATTTCACACTAGTTTAAAATGATTATCCTGTACTACAAAATTTTTGCATTTTCTGTTACATAACGCCCATTTATATTATTCTATACTAAAAAAATTCTTATCTTGTTTGTATGCCCCATCCGAGTCGTTTTATAACTCTACTGAAGTTAAAACACTATTGTATCCAATTCACATAACATATTTATAATTTTCTAGTGAAATTAAAATAGTATGATATTCATCTTGCATAACATATCGATGTATCATAAGCATACAAGAATAATAATAAGGCTAATAAGAGTCTATTTTCACAATGAATATGCAATTACACACAATCTATTGCAATTGTTTAGACAAAAAAATATTGTGTTTGTACGATAAAAACCCCACAAAAAATCACAAGACCTAATTTTATTAGGGGTGTGTGTGTTTTCCCCCTATTGAAATCCATTTGGGTTATGGGCCAAATCACATTAAAAGAAAAATGGATCTAAAGTGGGTATTGTCCACTTAAGCTTATGTGACATTTATTTTTAGATTTTTCTCATTAAATTTTATGACATGTCATATATATGGTAGGGGTTTTAGCCAAATGACTTTTAAGTGATAATGTGAAAGTTTAGTTACTTTTAAGTGACAAAAAATAATTGAGTGACTTTAGTAAAATTGAAACATAATTGAGTGACCATCAACGAAATTAATCCCTGTCAAGTTCAAGATTGCCAAGATGAAAAACATGTGGCAGGTTAAAGGAAAGTGGAACACAAAGGTCTGAATCTGGATTTGGCTCTAACTTTGCTCATCAATTGAACTTATTGTTGGAAAGAATGACACATGATACGTGCACATTATAATTAAAATGCTTGACTACAATTTTGTTCCTTCACAGATGCTGGAGTTGAGCTGTAAAAGTTTTTGCTTAAAAGCAGAAAACTATTCGACTAAGAAAAGAACCACCGGGATATAAGAGAGTCAATTAAGTGCGGTAGAATCATATAAGGCATAAACTGAAATCAGGCAAATTTGCATGAATTAGTATGATGTGGCTGTGAATAAATTTATAATATTTCTTTGATGTGTACGGTATCGTCCAATCCTAAACCTTTAAATGAAGCGTAGCACAATTGTTAGCAATAATAAATCCAACAACGTTGAGGTTGAATCACACAAAGAGTGTGTGTGTTAGAGTGTCCAAATGTGAAACTTGGTGATTCTTAATGTGATCTTCAAATAAAGAGTGATTGTTCAATTACTATGTGAACTAGTCTAGGAATTTTATCGAACACTTAGAATGCAAGTAAACATGTAGTTATAACAAATAAGAGAAAGACGCTAGGATTATTTCCCCTTCGTGTGGGTTGTTAGCTTCAAGGTTTCACGTATTTTAATTTTGATGATAACAAACCAACACAATTATTAATCAAAGAACATTTACTTGTGGTAATCTTATTTTTGTACATGTTTATTCAAGAAAGAAGATGCTGGTAAAGATCCAAACAAATATGGGAAAGAGAATATTATGTGAAGGATTTATCAAGGAAGATTATTACGGGAAAGAGAATATCATGGGAAAGTGAATATCAAATATTGAATGGCTTACTACAACATCATAAGAAGAATCTACCGATATTATGGATGGAAAGTTTTTCAACATCTTGAAAGGAAAGTTGCTAGAATCATGGAGAAGATCTATTATTTTGTGGAAGAATAATATTATATGGGAAAGATACTACAAGGCCAATGAAGAATATATTTTATATGGAAAGAAAATATATTATGGATATAGTACAATATTATGGAAAGATATTATTTTTCAAGATCAAGAAAGAAATATTTTCAATACAATAGGAGAAGAATATATTTTTTATGAAAATGAAAATATATTATGGATGTAGTACAATCTATATTATGGAAAAATATTATTTTCCAAGATCAAGAAAGGAATATTTTCAATACAATGGGAGAAGAATATATTTTCTATGGAAAGAAAATATATTATGGGTATAGTATAATCTTATTATGGAAAATGATTATTTTTCAAGATCAAGAAAGGAGTCAAAGATATATTAAGATCTATCAGAAAAGGAAAGAAGTACAAGCAAGGCAAAGGAAGAGAATCTCATCAGTATCTAATCTTTAAAGGAAAGAGAAGCATGCTTACATTGAAAGAAAGACAATTCCTCCCGTACACATGGAAACATCCAAGTCCATATGAAGACTTGATGACTTACATGGAAAGAATTTTTTTATACAAAAGTCATTAAATAATATGGCCTTGAGTTTTGGAATTGTAAAGGAAAAGATCTCAAATCACGTGAGATCAAATCTGTACAAAATTACTATTCATTTGTGCTCAAGAAAAGAGTAGTATACATCAGACTTATTCGAGCCAAGGATCGAGATCAAATTCAAAAAAGCAAGAAGCAGTAAAGAAAAGTTGGAGCAACAGTAAAGGAAATCGTTTTCCAAAATTAGAAGACCGCTGCAACAATTAGAATATTCAGCGACCAAGTATAAAAGAGAAAGCACATGCAACATCAAACTCACGCAACCTTCTATATAATTGTCTACCCAACTACAAGTTCTTTATTCTACTCTTAACAAGCATTGTAATTCACTTTAGTAGATTTACTGTGTACACAAAAGAGAGAAGAGAGACAGAAAAATATTGGAGAGGCAGTGTGTCCGAGAGGTTGTGTCATTGTTCGTTTCTTTGGTGAGCGAGTGAAAACCAAAGGGTCGTTGTTGGTGAGCGAGTGAAAACCAACTCTTGTTCGTTGTTGGTGAGCGAGTGAAAACCAACCCTGTCAACGTTGGTGGTGATTGTTGAAAACCACAAAGGTTGTACTCAACTCAATTTACAAATAGCTCTAAAAGACAACACGCGTGCAACCCAAGAGGTCTGGATTAGGATACCACATTGGTTCCGAACCAGTATAAAAACTCCTGGTGTCATTTACTTTATCGCTCTCATTTTATATTCTGTTCTTTTACTGTTATTGTGATTAAAACTTGTTTAAATCGAAAGGACTAACAATTCTGTGCAGGCTGTCTCGCATAAGTCGACTAGATCTGAAAAGTAGTCGACTAGAAATTTTAAAAGGCTACAATTAACCCCCTCCTCTTGTACTTTCAATCAAATCACATTAAACAACTCTAAAAACACGAACCACACCCTAATTCGAGTCTAATGAAACTAAGAAATTACAATTTCTATATTCGGTGCAAAAACCTATCAAATCACGTCCGATTGACATCAAATTATGCACACAGGTCATATTAGACATTATGGACCTACTCCAACTTCCAGAATCGGAATCCGACCCCGATATCAAAAANCCGTACTTTCATGGGCTATGCTTTTCGATATATAGATGTTCAATTCTACTCAATTAAGCATGTGTTATGACCTCAATTTATATTCTACCAGCTTAATGTCTTCCAACACTTCAGAGGTTTTACCCTAAGTTGCTCTTTAAGTCAATTAACACTCAATGATAAGCAATTGATTAGTCCAACTAGAACTTGCACTATTCCTAACTAGATTTCATTAATCAAATGATTAATCTACTTAATTCCTTGCTAGTTACTTTGTATCTAAGCTAAGTGTCACTCTTTCAAATTGGAACAAGCAAAATATGTATGAATGTAATGTTTGCAATCACAAAATCAATCAATAAAGCAGGAAGTAATTAGATAACACAAAGTAACCAAACTTAGAATCTATATTAACCACCCAAAAATATAATCCCACTTAGGATTCTCAATCCTAGCTTAAGAACTTAGCTACTCATGCTAGAAATGAAAAAACAAGAGATGAAATAAGAACATAAGCCTAAGTAAATTCAAACAAAAGTGTTGTTCACCTCCCAATCCTTCCCAAAATAGCTCAAAGGCTGCTACGGAGTACAAGAGAATGAAAGATATTCCTAAAATTGACCTAAACTTTTGTTTATAGTATTTTAAAACTCTTGACAAAATTGCCCCATCGAGACAACCTTGAGGTCAACCGTGAGGTACATCTGAACCGTAACAAATTTCAGAAACTTTATATCTTCAACTCTTCAGGCCTTTCTTGAACCGTGTCCAACGGTTGGAGCAACTGTGTCCAATGGCTTGCTTAAAATCTTGTTGCTTCAATTTTTCTCTAATTTTCGCTCTAACTTGATGATTTCTTGTCCATTTTTATATTCTCCAATTCCAAAGTTCTCGTACAACTTTAAAACCTAAAAATATAAATGAGGGAATTAACTCTATCAATACATAAGAGAAACTAGCTGAAAAGCTAAATTATTAGCTCCTCTAAACTTACACTTTTATTTGTCCTCAAGCAAATCGAAACACAATCAATAACTCCCAAAACGGCTGATACTTAGACAAGCAATCAAAAGCAACCACAACCATGCCAAGAAGCAATCGAGCACAAGAACTCACATCTTCGGCTGGTACCCAACAATTAATCCTAAGCATCTGAATCGCCACAACTTTTCAAACACCTAATTTCCATTTTAAATGCTCAAACACTAAACCAATCAAAGTAACAACCTAAATTATAACACTAAAGCATTTAAATTTGACTTTATCACAGAATAACTCTCTTTTATTTATTCATCCTGATTAAAGAAAGAAACAACATCACAACTCAAGTTTTCATGTGCCCTCACAATAAATAAAAAGATCTCACACACACAACATGCATTTCAAAATAAAAGTGGGAGTCAAATTGAGACTCTCTCACACAAGAAATTTCAAATGTTCAAAAGTGATACCATAGGCTTGCCCTTTGTGTAAATCGCCACTAATGTAGGTGCACCTAGTTTAAAATTATTTAGGACTTGCAGGAATATAATGTAGGCTTTTGGCTAAAGGTAGGATGTCAATTTGGGTAATAAGTGACAACGATCTTCCTAAGTACTACACTTTCGACAATTCAAATCACAATTTCTTCAAAATTTTACCATTTTTGCTCCCTCTTCAACTTTAACATATTGTGATGCTTTTTATTTCACTACTCTTATTATTAATCAACTTTTTTTATTCCCTTTTTTTTTCTTTCTTTTTCTTTCTTTTTTGTTTTATTTATTTTTATTTTTATTTTTTCCTGTAAAGGTATGTATCAATATGGTAAAAATACTTTCACCTTTAATTCAATTTCATTTAGCTTTCACCATACGCTTTCGCCATCTCTTCACCAATACTTAGACTAAAAGCCTAAGTTGTAGCTTCAAAATCTCAAGAAGGTTGGGCATCAAAAGATATCAACACAAAAAAGGTAAAAGGCTTGTAATGTGGTTTGGCAATGAAACGACTAAAGGCTCAAGGGGGTAGATTAAGGAAACATGCAAAGGGTAGAAAATTTAAGACACAAGCTATTCAAGGAAAATATAAAATAATGTTTAAGCCAAATGCAACCTATGATTTCGCCTTGAGACACACTTAGGACAACTTCTAGACCACAAAAGAAGCAAAAGAACTCAACCAAAATCACACTACTCATTGCACATGCATAACTCAAGTAAATATATATATATATTCAAAGTCCAATTGAATTAAATGAACTCAAAAAGTCACATATAGCTTAAAAGACCATTTAGTGAATCAAAGAGACAAAGAGAATCAAAAAGTCACAACAAAGACCATTAATACAACCCTTTTTTTTATTTCAAAACCACCAGAAATTCATATGCCAAGGTTTAATTTGTTGGTACGAAGCAAGTCACAAGTTGACTTTGGGACCCCTATACTATTTTATTCATTACTGCTTACTATTAAAAGCTAAAAAGATTTAAGATTGCTTGATTCAATATTGTATCTTTAGGAAAGAATCACGACGGGAAAAAAAAACCAAAAGGTTGTTGATAACTCCTAGAAAACGTAAAATAAAAGACAAAAAAAAATATAACAACAACTAATGACATCAAAAAGTGTCAAACATACCAAAAGTCATCAATACCCTCTCTCCCATACATAAAAATTCGCATTCAGGGAGTACGTCAAACATCTGGTGTGCATCCCTTGAACCAAAAGAGCTTGAAAATTCAGAAAAACACTAGCTACCCTTCAATTCCAGTTAAGAAAAGAGAGGGAGGAACTGAGTTGGGCCAGAGAGGAAAAGAAGAAAAGAGATGAGCGAAACCATGGTTCGTACCTGAGATGCTTAACTTGGGCTTGATAGCCGAATTTTTGGCCGGAGAAGATGATGGCACGGTGAGCGTGGTAAGGATAAAGAAGGGAAGGGCTTATGGTAAAAGAGAATGGGAGTTATGAAAGTAAAATTTGAATGATAAACAAAAAGGTCTTGATTAGAAGTTAAAATGTTAAAATTGGAATAAAAGAAATTTTCCTCCGTAGGAGAGAGAAAGTCCTCTTGGCGATTAGGGCGACTCTTGGAGATTAGAGAGAGAAAGTCCTCTCATGGCCACTCCGGCCGGCGACCAACCATGTTTTCCGGCTGGTCTGCCTACCACGACCCTCACACAACCCCCCCAATCCCAAACACAAACACCCAGCCCTTAGATTACACAAAAATTATGAAATATGGAATATTAAATACTGCCATGCACACGTCGAGCTCCAAAAATAATTCTGTCGAGCCTATTTCAATTAACCCATTGGAGTTTCTTCATGGACAACCACTAATATCATGGACTGAAGATGAAGTTGAGCGGGTGAACATCATTGAAGGGCTACATTACGCAGTAATTGGTAAGTTTTCCTATGGTTGGCTTGATATTCAAGAAATATGTAAAATATTGCCTTCTCAATGTGGAATAAAGGGTGAATGTAGCATTGGAGTATTTAGGGATCGTCGTATTTTAATAAGACTTACATTAATGGAAGATTTTGCTAATCTCACTTCCAAGGCTGCCTACTACTTGAAAGCTAAGGATGGATATAGTTATCAGATGAGGCCATTAATCTATGATACAAAATTCAAGCCTGATGAGTAGACTCCTAAGGTGATGGCTTGGATTTATTTTCCAAACTTGTTACCTACTTTTTTTGTGAAGGAGTGCTTGTTCTCCTTGGCTCAAACTGTTGGTACTCCTTTACATTTAGACTTGGCTACTGTCAATAAGACTAGGCCAAGTTGTGCTCGAGTTAAGGTCCAAGTTGATTTACTAGATGAATTACCCAAGAATGTGAGGATGGACATCAAGAATGAGAAAACT
>ML544164.1:26282-36368 GCA_005239535.1 Nicotiana rustica | reverse complement strand
AGGTAATACTCAGCAGATTCAAGGCAATGGAGGTAAGCAAATTGTTCCAGTGAAAAGGGTAGATTCTCAACAAATTCATACGGCAAACAAGTTTGCTGCCTTGGAGTTTGAAGACAATGAGGTTGAGGGTGACAATCAGCTTGCACTAGTTTATCCTAACAATGACATAGGGTCTTCTCCTAATCCTAGTGTCACTGGGAAACAACTTAATGCTTCAGCACCTAATTTTAATCCTAGTTCACCTAGGACAAAGTCATTAAGGGAGAGTGAGGTAGCAAAGGAACCAAACACTGACCAGGAGATTGGGAAGGAGTCTACTAATCAATGGGTGGCTAGAACCTTCAATGATGATGTTACTATGAATCAATCGTGTCAAGAGATACCAAGCCAGTCAAATGATATTGAAGCAAGGGATGAGCTTGATGTGATCAAGAAGAGGGTAAACATAACTACTGGCAACTTATGGCTTGATCAAGTGGAAGATGATCCTGATGAGGGTGATTTATCAGAAGGTTTTGAAGATGATACCAATGCAAACATGGAAGAAGATGATGATGTACAAGGGGGGGGAGTCCAGTGTTAATGGGAATTCCAACAAAGAGGTGATCAATACAATTGTGGAGGAGATAGTTGGATCAAATTTGAAGAATCCAGTGATCAAAACAACCCATGAACCACTTATAAACCCTATCCCTAACCCTAACCTTAATACAACTCATATCCAAAACTCTAACCCTAACCTTATTCCAAAAAATCCCACAACTCCCACCTAAAATACTTAACCCTGATCTCCCAAATGACCTTGGTGGAGGTGATAAATCAATGGAAGGAGATGCAATTATTCCAGCTAAGTTGCAATTAAAAGCATGGGAGAAGGAAGCTGGTACTCAACCTAAAAATGCAGTCATAATTGAGCAGGTAAACAAAGAGAAGGAGGTGATCAACAAACCAATAAACAACCAGGTCCAATTGCCAGATGATCATAGAGAAGAGGATGATGAAACTGGAGGATAGGGGAAGGACTTAGATACAGAATCATCAGCCCAGAATTTCCTAAATGTTGCAAGACAAGGAGATTTCTCTCCTAGACATATGGAGAGAGGGAGATCAGCAGGTATAGGTAGGAAGAAGAAGGAGGTCCCTCAAGTACCACAAGTCTAACAAGCCCCTCCTAGGGTCCAAACAAGGAGAACCTTATCCAAAACCACCAATTGAAATGAATCCACTAATATGGAACATCAGGTCAGTTAACACACAAAGAGCTTTTGAAAGGCTCATTACAATGCAAACACAGTATCACTTTGATTTTATTGGGGTGATGGAGCCTATGCAACAATCGAAGAAGCTTGAAAAATATAGGAGGCAGATTGGGGTAGAACAGGTTGTGGTCAATACATCAGATATGGGCTTTTATTGATGGGAAGTTTGATGTTACAATAGAGATAGATGCAGTACAACAATTGTCTTTGAAGTTATATGACACTGAAGAACACAAGGAGTTCATGTTAACACTTGTGTATGCTAAGTGTGATCACATTGAGAGAATTGAGCTATGAGATTCTTTATACTATATGGCAAGGGACATGACATTACCATGGATTGTAGGAGGTGATTTCAATGTTATATGGGATGAAGACGAGAAATATGGGGGGCTGCCAGTGTCATTGAACGAGGGAGATGATTTTAGACATTGTATGAAAACTTGTAATTTGTCAGATATGGGATTCAAGGGGAGCATATACACTTGGTGGAATGTGAGAGCAGGAGATGATTGCATTTTTAAGAGGTTGGATCGTGTGTTTACTAACCTAGAAGCTCAGCAACTATGGCCAGGCCTAGAGATCACGCATTTGTCTAAGATAGGGTCTGACCATAGACCTCTTTTGTTGTCATATAATTCAGAGACTGGACCTATAAAGAGGAGCTTTAGGTTCCTAAAATTCTGGACTGAACATGAGACATTTAAGGATGTGGTCAAGGAAAACTGGAATGTTGATTTCCATGCCAATCCTTACACTCTATTTAATCACAAGATGAAGAAGTTGAAGCATGCTCTAACTACTTGGAGTAGGGCTACATTTGGGGATATGTTTCAGAGGATTGCAAGCCTTGAAGAAGTTGTTCGTGTTCATGAAGCACAATTTGAGCTACATCCGACTTTGGAAAATAGGGAGAGGCTTCATAAGGTGCAAGCTGAATTATTCAACGTATTGTCTTTGGAGGAGAAATTCTGGAAACAAAAGTCAGGGATGAATTGGTTTAGTGATGGAGATCGAAACACCAAGTTTTTCCATGCTCATGTGAATGGCAAGAGAAAGAGATTGCAATTGAAGAGGATTAAAAACAATGAAGGTGATTGGGTTGAAGATAGGGCAGAGCTGGCTAGTGAGGCAGTGAAGTTTTTTGAAGCTCAATTCCATGAAGAAACTGCTCCTTCTTCTTTTGACATAATTGATCATGTACCAAGGATGATTGCACATACTCAGAATATAGAATTAGTAAGGCATCCTACAAGGGAGGAGGTAAAGAAGGCAGTTTTTGGCTTAAATGGTGATAGTGCTGGAGGTCCTGATGTATTCAATGGGAGCTTTTATCATGCATGCTGGGATATCATAGGGGATGATTTGGTGGAGATGGTGAAGGCTTTCTTCAATGGTCATGAACTACCTAGGTTTATCACTCATACGAACCTGGTATTATTGCCAAAGAAGAAAGGGGTTAGTACATCAGATATGAGACCAATCAGTTTGAGTAATTTTATTAATAAGGTGTTTTCAAGAGTTTTACATGAAAGGTTAGTCAATCTTCTACCTAATCTAATTTCTGATAAGCAAGCTGGATTTGTGAAGGGTAGAAGTATTGTGGAGAATGTGTTGTTGACACAGGAAATAATAACTGACATTAGATTGAGAACTAGAGCAGGACCTAATGTGGTTATGAAGTTAGATATGACAAAAGCTTATGATAGATTATCATGGCTATATCTAACTAAGGTGCTGAGGAAGATGGTATTTGAGGAGAGGTTTATTGGTTGGGTTTTTGTCATCATCTCAAACAGTTGGTACTCAGTACTTATAAATGGGCAGCCTAGTGGATTTTTCATGTCCACAAGGGGAGTTAAACAAGGAGATCCACTCTCTCCCACACTCTTTATTCTGGCTGCTGGGGATCTTTCAAGAGGTTTGAATTCATGGCACAAATATTATCATTTTAATGGTTTTGGTCTACCAAAATGGAGCCCTAAGATAAATCATCTAGCATATGCAGATGATACCATTATCTTTGCTTCATCAGATGAATTTTCACTAAGGCTGATTATGAGGGTGCTGGCAGACTATGAGGCAGCTTCTGGCAAAGTCAGCAGTCTACGTGCACCATTTGGTTGAGGAATATGTGGTGAGAAGGGTGGAGATTGTTACTGGGATTGGTATGCAGGACTTCCCATTCACTTATTTGGGTTGTCCTATATTCTATGCAAGGAGAAAGATGGAGTACAATCAAGGGTTGATGAATAAGGTGCTTGATAAGATGTAATCCTGGAAGGGAAAGCTTTTGTCTATAGGGGGAAGGGCAATTTTAATCTCACATGTACTTCAGTCTATGCCTATTCACTTGTTATCTGCAGTCAATGCCCCAAAGTTTGTGATCAACAAGCTGCACAAATGCATGGCTAGGTTCTTTTGGAGTAATTCAATCGAGGGGGGCAGTAGGCATTGGGCTTCTTGGGACACTTTATGTTAGCCCTATGAAGAAGGTGGTATTGGCTTTAGGTCTCTTCGTGAGGTTTCTAAGGCCCTCTTTTGCAAGTTGTGGTGGAACTTTCGCACAAAACCTTCACTTTAGAGCTCATTTGTATGCCAAAAATATTGCAAGGAGATGAATGTTGTTGTGGTACCTTGGAGAAAGGGATCTCACATTTGGAGGAAAATGTTAGAGTCTAGGGATTATATTGATCATCAAATAGCATGGCAACCTAGGATGGGATCATCTATGTTTTGGTTTGATAATTGGACAGGATTGGGAGCCCTGTATTATGTTACCTCTCCGGATTTCTTTTGTGATGAAACTGTCCTAAACGTGAATGAGGTGACACAAGGTGGAGCATAGGATTACCAAAGATTGAGGGAGTTATTGCCTGAAGACCTGGCTGACCATATTGCTCAAAACATCAAGCCTCCAGTGAGTATTTTGGAACTTGATAAGCCATATTGGATGCTGGAAGCTAGGGGAGAGTTTAGCGTTAAATCTCCCTGGGAATATGTTAGAAGAAGGAAAGAGCCTTATAAGGCATATAGGATGATATGGGTGAAGGGGTTACCATTTAAAATCTCATTCTTCATGTGGAAACTATGGAAGAACAAGCTGCCTTTGGATGAGTTTTTCAGAAGATTGGGTTATTTAATGGCATCTAGATGTTGGTGTTGCGCATTACCTCAAGAAGAAACAATGCACCATGTTTTCTTCACTTCCTATACTGCCAAGAAAGTGTGGAATTACTTCCTATCAAATACAGGTATTTCAATAAATGGACTGAATTTTCATCAAGCTATAGTAGGGTGTTGGACAACCAAAGTGATCCCACTGTTACAACCTATAATGCAAGCCTTACCTTCAATCATAAGTTGGGAGTTGTGGAAGAGAAGGAATTGTTACAAGTATGGGGATGCAATCTCAATGAATAGGGTGATTTACCAGGTATCCACCACACTTCAATACTTAGTCAAATTCAGAAAACCAAGCCTAAAAAATGTCCTTCATAAATGTCCTGACCTAATACACATGATAGAGCAATACACTCCTAGACTTAAGTACACGAAGGTGATGTGGAATTTTCCTGAGCATGGATGGATAAAAGTCAATACGGATGGAGCTTCAAGGGGTAATCCAGGTAGGTGCTCTATTGGGTATGTCTTGAGGAATGAAGATGAAGATGTAGAATATGCATGTGGCAAGGAGATTGAGGAAGGAACAAATACGGAGGAATAGGTGAGAGCAATTCTGGAGGCTCTACAATATTGTGTGACTCATGACTATGTGTTGATAGATTTGCACATTGACTCAATGTTTGTGAAGAATGTATTACAAGGAGTATGGGGTACACCTTCGGCTGTGGCAGTGTATGTAGAGGAGATTAAAGAACTGATGGAGAGATGCAACCTAAGGATATCACACACTCTCAGGGAAGGTAACCAACTAGCTGATCATATAGCTAATTTGGCACTGGATTCAGGACCTTTGGAGTGTAACAATTTTTGGGATCTTGATGTACAAGGGAGGAAAATTGTGAATAATGATAAATCCCAATTTCCATACCTAAGAGTGAAAGTTGCAAGGAGTTAAAGGAGAGGAGGACAAGGAGAAACAAGGGGTGGATGAATACTAGACACGAAACTAGATCTCATGTTCAAATCCTAAGGGAAGAGAGCATGAAATTGTTTGTTATACTAACATTGTTTGTTCATTTTGCAGGAAAAGCTATTGTAGTTATGCCCGATCTCTTGGACAACTCCCAGCTGGTGGTATTAGCACATGGTGCTCATTCCACTGGGAGGGACACAAGAATAGGCACAAGCATAACGAGAGAGCACACGTGGATGATGCTAGGATGGGACATCCTTAAAAATAAACAAGGGCATGTTCAATTATGATAATTGGTATAGGACCGCACAACACACTCCCAGCATAGCATCTATGGACAACACACAAGGAAAAAGAGAAGGACTCAAGAGTACCCTAACACTGCCCAGAAATACTACCAATGCAGTGAGGTCAATATGGTATACCAAATTGGGAGTGTGGAATGGATTTAGGAGCCATTTCCTTATATATATCACATCTCCAGTATACCAACGAGCTGACCACATAGGGTGGAGATCATATTCATGCTTGACAACAAACGCAATCCATCGCAAACAACATATACTCGTGCATAAGTATCTCATCACCAAAGCTGGAGTTGCGTGGAAACAAGGTCTGCATTTTCAAATTACAAGTACTAGGCTCACCTCTACAACACATATAGAGTACTGGATTCAATGGGAGAGAGTGGATTTTGGTCCCAATACTCACGACTGGACTCAACATCATAGAAGGCTAAAAAGCAATGATGCATTAGACACTGGAATTTGTCATTGATGCAAACATTTCATGGGCCTTTCTACAATACAAAGGGACTAGGCAGTGCAAGTACTGGAATTTTCATCAGAAGCAGCATGGTTTACTTAGGTTATTTCATTTAACTAGGCTAGTTTTATTATTCTACATCTTAGATAATGCAAGTAGCAAAATATTATGTGATATCATTATTGGGTATGAAAAGCCCAATAATGATAGTTGGAGTTATGTAATTACATTTACTATAGTCCTACTTCTAGTAGGACAACATAGACCTTTGTTTTGATTTTGCTTTATAAATAAAAACTAACCCTAGGCTCTGCCTAACGGACTACTTAAAAAAAATGTTAAAACTTACCAGGACCCTATTTTGCAATTTTAAAACTTAGTCAAGCTGCGGTCAACCTTTCAATTGTTTCAATCGTTATGACACAACGGTTTAAAAAATCATGTCACACGGTGAAGCTTTACCCGACCTCTCCATAAGCTGCTTCAAGCTGAAAATTTACACGATTTAAGTAGTGTCACAACATTTGGGACACGGTTTGGCTCAGTTGTTCACCTGTAGCTCTTACTTTTTCTTAGTCAATTTTGCTCAACCTCTTCACTTCAAACCTGCACCCTACACACATTATACATCCAAAACACATTAAAGCAAGGGAATAAAATACACTACACTACCGATACAAAATCAAAATGCAAGAATTAAATAAATAAAAAACTTAAGTGCCTCCCAAGAAGCGCCTTATTTAATGTCATGGCACGATGCAATACCAAACATAACTCTAGATGCTATTGAGGGCTCCCCCAATTTAACTTCCAAGACCTCTCGTCTTGTATTAATAGGACCCAAATAATACAGAATTTGTTACCCATTCACATTAACGATCTTTTACCATTATCATACTCCAAATCCAAGGCACAAAAGGGGTAAACATGCACAACCTTGAATGTTACGGACTATTTTGATTTCAACTTCTCTCCGAACAACTTAAACCTCGAATTGTAAAGAACAACCAAGTCCCTGGGGTGGAACTCCTCTTCATGATCTTTTTATTGTGGATATGTTTCATCATTTATGTACAAAGAAGCACTTTTATATCCCTGAAACCGAAATTCATCCATTGCATTGAGTTGAGACACTCTTAGGTGTGCCGCAATAACCCATTCCAAGTCGAGCTTCTTCATGGCTCACAAAGCTTTGTGCTCCAAATCCACCAAACACCAACTTATATGGTGACATGCTAATTGGTGTCTTATACCTCGTTCTATATGCCAAAAAGGTTTCCTTTGTTGTTGAGGAGTTCAACAAATTTATATGGGCTAAAAACTATGGATAAAAAGAATATAAGGAGAAGATGTTGCATAAGAATAAACTTGAAACAAGAACATGGGCTGCTGACATTCTTAAAAAAGAAGGGTCGGATCATAAATGGAAAAACTAGGAGGTTACAATACGTAATAAGACCTTCAACAAAACAATAGAGAATATTTACAGCTGGCGATTTAGGCCCTCAAGGTTAACAGAACTCATGCTCAATAAAGGGGTGAAAGCCAAACCAGTCGACCAAAAAGATCCACCTCCAACTAATTTGTTTAAGCAACATGAAGACAAAGCATATGTGGTCTCTATTTACCCTACTCCACCATCAGTACCACAAACTTATTGCAGCTCCATATGCTCCCACTTCGACTCATGTTGATAGAATTTGAGGGTCCACCAAACTATATAGAGACCAAGTTCTCTATTAGTTTCCACAGATTATACACACACACAACAGAATGTAAATAACACTGAGAGCTTTTATGTGGAAAATTCCCAGCTCAACAGGATTAAAACCACGACCTACACTTGTAGGATTTCAACTTCACTGCTGAGAAACTTTTAGATTACAACCTATGTAACCTAGGAATTAACTACTTAATTCCTCACTAAGTTGTAATACACCTATTACAAGCCACTTTGTAATACACCTATTACAAAGACTTCACCACCTGACTAGCTCTAGCCACGACACAAACACTGAAGTTTATGATTTACAAGAGTTTACTAATCAATGCTTCTAGACAAGCTAAATAGGAATTACAATGAAGAACTATTACAATGTTACAACCCTACGAAGGACATACAAAGACTTGATATGGGAACTAGTCTGTAGCAGCGTCGTACTTTGTCTTGATGCACTGGAGAATCGTTGTTCTTGATAATCAATCACTTGGGGTGCTTGAGTAAATTCTATAGTGTTCAAGTGATGTTTTGTTATGGTATTAATGTTAATATAACATTGATGACATCACTTGAATGATGTAAGCACTTTATGGTACAAGGTCCTTCCCAATGGAAATGACGGTTGCACTGTGTTATATTGTTTGCGTGTGAAGTACAGTTAGTCACTTTCTAGCTATGGAGAGTTGACTTAGTACATCACCAAGGGAACCCAGGATCATCTATTCCATGTGTTGATTGTTTAACTTTTGAAGTTTTGACAACTCTCTCGAGCTTGAGTCAGGTTGTTTTAATGCGCTTGAGAATGTGTACCAAAAGTGAATCAGGTTTCTTATCTAATTCTTGACAATAAGTTTGTTACATCGTCAAAACGTAAAACAAATATAATTATAACCTATCAATGTCCTCCTTTTTTATGATGACAAACTTATAATTGAAAATCCTGCAATGAACCACAAAAACCAGATAATGCACCAAGAACCTCACAGAGTTCCCCTTGAATTTGTACTTCCCCCCTTAATCGGTGCACATCTCAATTTATCTCCCCCCTTTTGGCATTATTAAAAACACTGAACAAGCAAAAAGCATAAAGAAGTCTAGCGCGATTAACTCATTCCACTTGTGTGTGCACAAACATGATAGAAAACAGAGACAGAAAAGCAGTAGCATTAACAACAAAAAGGGAAAGACTTGCATTAAACAAATTTGGACTGTTACACCGAGAGCAGCATCATTGTTTCCATCCACAAAATAAATTTAAAAAAAAAACAAAACAAGTACCAGCACAAACATCATCAAAACAAACATGAAAGAGAGACACTAGAAACTGGTCACTGAGGGGACATTTCTTAGGGGACACTAGAGGAAGAGAGATGTGGCAAGGGTTTTGAGGACAATATCCATCCAGGCATCGGCAAACATTTTCTCATTGAGCGGTTTCTCCTTTAGGTCCTCAACTTGTTGCCTGAGCTCAGCATTTTCTTTTGTCATTCGGGCAACCTCTTAATTGGAAGAGCTGGTAGAACTTGATGCCTCTTGTGCCTGACTAACCGAGTATCCAAAATGGCATTCCTAGCCTTCAACTTCCTTATCCCCTCGGTACCACTGTTCTGGCATTAATGAAATGGGAGATAGTTGAGGTACTGCCAACTCCTCCAACCTTGTCGATGCATTCACACTCTTCCGGGGTAGTCTTGGAGAAGGTCTGCTTCTTGGTCCCCACTTTGGCCTGTACTAAAGGAACCTTAAAGAACTTGAACACCCTTGTGCGGAAGAATCCATAAGGGAGGCCATGGTTGTCGCCCTTAAACTCTGCCACATTTTGCATGGAAAGGGTTTTGAGGACAAGATCCATCCGGGCATTGGCAAACATATTCTCATTTAGCAGCTTCTCCTTTAGGTCCTCAACTTGTTGCCTGAGCTCAGCGTTTTCTTTTGTCAGTCGGGAAACCTCTTAATTGGAAGAGCTGGTAGAACTTGATGCCTCATGTGCCTTACTAACTGAGTCTGCAAAATGGCATTCCTAGCCTTCAACTTCCTTATCTCCTCGGTAGCACTTTTCTGGGCATTAATGAGCTGGGAGATAGTTGAGGTACTGCCGAATCCTCCAACCTTGTCGATGCATTCACACTCTTCCAGGGTAGTCTTGGAGAAGGTCTGCTTCTTCGTCCCCACTTTGTCCTGTCCTAAAGGCACCAGTTGAAATACCTTCATGTTTAACAATTTCGAAATCGTTGCCTTTATTT
>ML544164.1:0-20909 GCA_005239535.1 Nicotiana rustica | reverse complement strand
AGAGGCGGTATAATGACACTTACGTCGTAAGGATCGTTTTGATGTTATTGCTTCTCGATTTCATGCCCGGATTGATAATATTCTTTGAAACCCTAGAAGATAGCTTGAGGTTATGTTTATGGGTGTTCTCTGGTCGTTTTATGCTGAATAATGAAGAGAAATCCGACCTAAGGTTTATATATATCAAGTTTGGAAAAGTCAAAGAGGTGCTAGCTTGACACCCTAGGATTGGTCCATCTTCCGACGCTTATATATTTTTATCCCGATGTCGTATGAATGAACGGTTAAGAGCGTTGGAAACTACATTCCAAGACCTTCCATTTGGTATCGAAGAGTTATCCTTTGGTTCGCGTTCAGTGGAGAGGTCAGCCTGCCGAGGCAGCTACCTGGGAGTCCGAGTCCGATATGCGGAGCCGGTATTCCCATCTTTTCCCCGATTCAGGTACTTTTCTATGTCCGTTCGAGGACAAACGTTGGTTTTAGAGGTGGAGAATGTGATGACTATTTATATATTTATTAAGATTGTTTTGTCAAAGTTCTACGAATATTTATTTTGGAAATCGTAATTATGTCACGCAAACGTGTACACAATCACGATGATAGATTAAATCGTACCTAAAGCATTTTCTACGAATATTCATTTTGTATACCGTACTCGTTTCACGCGAATGTGTACATAATCACGATAAGAGCGCGCCTAAAGCATTTGACGTGTAACGGAGGGACGAAAAGAAACATAGAAGCGCTGACAGGCTGAAAACCAAGGGATACATCACATTATCATTTTTCAAGAAAGGGAGATGAAAAGAACTGGGAAAAAAAAGCTATGACAAACAAATGTAAAGTTAGCCAAACATAGTTACGAACTACTTGAACAAATTATTTGCTGTCATTATCAATAAGCTAAAAATTTGTGAAGGAGTAGGAAGCTACATAAAAATTGGTAAACATTTCCTTGAATTATTTATCAAGTGAACATGCCAATTTGTTATAGGAAGTGAAGTCTCTTGATCCAAAATACCTTACCCTACAGAGTTTTCCATCTTAATTAGCAGAGATGGTTACTGTATTACAAAGTTCAAGTATTCACTATATATGCCCAGATCACGTTTTCATTTATCTCTTCAGGTCAATCAAACAGGAAATTAACAGATTTAACTAAAACTAACGGTATCTAACAATTAACAGAGAAAATCATTTCAATCTTCATGAAGCTAAATAAGAAGAAAAAAATCATATATTCATGAATCATGTCTTAACAGAGCAATAATGTAAGAAATGGACCTTTACAAGATTGTTTTGAAGCTCGAATAACAGATAAGGACGCGAACGGAGCCTCGAACTCGAACCGAAATCAAACTCGGCGTGCAACTGAACAAAGATCTCTTATGTTTTCGTTTCCTCTTCCTTTTTTCCAGATTTTCTTGTTACTCCCTTTCGCTCTTTGTTTCTTTTCTTTTTTTGTTGTTATATCTTTTCCATCTTCTGGTTCTTTTCCTTTCCTCTTTTGTTCTCGTCAGTTTTTTTTCCTTTTTTCTATTTTTTTTGTGTGTGTTATTTATAGATGTGTGAGTTAATGGTGAGATAAGCGGATGAAGTGAGAAGTGATGGGTGAATATGAGAGAAAGTGGAAGTGAGTGATGTGAAGAGTGGGGAGTTAGGCTAGAAAAGTGGGGATAATGGGATTAATAAAATAAAAATATTAAAAAAATCAGATTTTTGTAAAAACACTTTATATATTAAATTTTTTTTAAAGATAAATTAAATTATAAAGATAAGAAGATTAACCAAAAATTTCTTATAGTATATGAAAATTAAATATTTACATATACTTTAAATGATACTAAGAAAAAATTCTTATGTGCATATATATTTGTGAATTTTTTTTATATATAAATACAAATAAATTTTGTATTCTAAGGATGTGAGCATTTATTTTTTCAAATAAAATCTACTAAGAGTAAGATAAAAGTTTAAAACATCAAGATTAGACTTAAAAGGAATATTTACACTAAAATAGTATAACATTTGAGTGTGGTAAAAAATTAGTTGTTCACACCTGGGGAGTTGGGTCGTTCAGTGGCAGGTAAAATGTTTTGAGTGAAAAGACTTGACATAAAGAGACTGAAAAGTTGATGATGTGGCATTGTTTTTGTCCATTTCAAATTGTGTATGAGAGAACAAAGAAACTATTAACATGTGTCATGAGAACTAGGTTCCCTGACAAGTTTTGCAAGTGAGCTTAACCCCTTTTACCGATACATATTGTATTAGCTGCTCTGTAATCATCATGCGTGTCTACATGTAACGGTATAGAAGTGAGTTAGATTTGGCCAGAAAACACTTTAGCTAGTTTTACCTGCATGTGACTTTCATAGCCATATATTGAGAACCAGGCTCAGTTGGGTTTTATCAAACCCAATGCCAGGCAATTTCTCTCAAAATGTTCTCTGCTCAGGACTTTGGTGAAGATGTCAGCAATTTGATCTTCAGTGCTGCAAAACTTCATACAAATAAGCCCTTTTTCAACGTTGTCTCTGAGGAAGTGATGGAGTACATCAATGTGCTTGGCCCTCTTATGTTGGACTGAATTTTTAGCCATGTTGAGTGCACTTGTATTGTCACACAAGAGAGGTACACAATCAGTGTACACCCCAAAGTCTTCCAGTTGTTGTTTGATCCACAGCACTTGAGCATAGCAAGAAGCAACCGCTACATATTCTGTTTTAGCTGTTGAGAGTGCCACCGAGTTTTGTTTCCTTGTACCCCATGAGATAAGGTAGGAACCCAGAAAATGTGTCATTCCAGACGTGATTTTCTTGTCCACCAGATAACTTGCATAATCAGCATCAACATACCCAATAAGATCAAAATTGTCACCTGAAGGATAGTAGAGAACCAGGTCCTGTGTTCCTTTAAGATATCTCATAATTCTTTTAGCAGCCTTCAGATGAGATTCCGTTGGATTTGACTAGAACCTTGCACAAAGACCCACGCTGAAAACAATGTCTGGTCTGCTTGCAGTGAGATACAAGAGTGATTCAATAACTCCTCTATACATGGTTTGATTGACAGAAGAACCAGGTTCATCCATATCCAAACGTGTAGCAGTGGCGATGGGAGTGTCGATCACTTTTGATGCTTCCGTGTCAAATCTTTTCAGAAGATCCTTGATGTACTTTTGTTGGCTTATCAATGTTCCCTTTGTGGATTGCTTTACTTGAAGTCCCAAGAAGAAATTCAATTCTCCCACCATGGTCATCTCGAACTCACTTTCCATGAGTTTTGCAAACTCTTCACACACAGAGTCAGTTGTGGCTCCAAAAATGATGTCATCAACATATACTTGAACAATGAGCAGGTTCCTCCCTCATTTCTTCAGAAAAAAGGTGTTGTCAATTTTTCCTCTTGTAAAACCATTTTCTAAAAGAAACTTTGACAACTTTTCATACCACGCTCGAGGAGCCTGCTTTAACCCATACAATTCCTTGTCCAACTTGAACACATGTTCAGGATGCTTGTGACACTCAAATCCTGGTGGCTGCTTGACATAAACTTATTCTTTGAGGAGGCCATTCAGGAATGCACTTTTGACATCCATTTGGAACAATGTGAATTCCATATGATATGCAAAGACAATGAGAATTCTGATAGCCTCCATTCGAGCAACTGAAGCAAATGTCTCATCATAATCAATTCCTTCTTCCTGATTATAGCCTTGAACTACAAGCCTTGCCTTGTTTCTTGTTGTATTCCCAAACTCATCAAGTTTGTTCCTGAATACCCACCTGGTCCCTATGATAGTACGGTCTGCAGGTCTAGAAACCAGGTGCCATACTTTGTTTCTCTCAAATTGATGCATCTCCTCCTGCATAGTTGTGATCCAGTATGCATCTTTCAGAGCTTCCTTGATATTTTTGGGTTCTATTTAGAAGAGAAAGGCTGAAAAGAAAAGTGAATTTCTGGCTTTGGATCTGGTTTGAACTCCTGAATCAAGAGGGGTGCTTATGTTGTCAAGAGGATATGAACTCTTGTGCTTCCAGTTGGGCACCTGAATCTCATTAGTAGAGGAATTGGGTATGCCTGACTGAATTTCTTGGATGCTTCTTTCTACAGAAAGTGGAGTACCTTGAACTGCATCATTAACTCTACTTTCAGCTTCAGTTGTTGTGATTGTGGAACCAGGTTCTTCTCCAATGGATGGAGAAGTGGTTGTATTATCTTCATTGAACTCCTTGACATGGCTCATCATGTCATCCTTCCCATTTGCCATGTCAATAACTTCACCTGGAACCAATAAGGGTTCTCCATCTTGATCATCGTTCTTGTCCTTTTCACAGGAGAGATGAGACTCATCAAAGATCACATGTACACTCTCCTCAACACACTAGGTTAGTTTGTTGTATACCTTGTAACCTTTACTCTGAAATGAGTAACCCAGGAAGATTCCTTCATCACTCTTGGCATCAAATTTTCCAAGCTGATCCTTTCCATTATTGAGGACATAACATGTATAGACAAATGTTCTCAAATATGTCAGCTTGGGCTTCCTTCCATTCAATAACTCATAAGGTGTTTTGTTCAAAAGAGACCTGATCATGAACCTATTCACCAAATAACAAGCAGTATTGATGGCTTCTGCCCAGAAATCCTTTGCAATCCCACTATCAATCAACATTGTCCGTGTCATATCTTCAAGAGTCATGTTCTTCCTTTCCACAACTCCATTTTGCTGTGGCGTTCTTGGAGTTGAGAAGTTGTGAGTGATGCTATTTTCAATACAGAATTCATTGAATCTTGCATGATCAAACTTTGTCCCATGATCCGATCTAATGCAAGCCACTTTTGTTCCCATCATTACTTGAATCTTCTTAACAAAAGCCACAAATACTTGAAAAGGTTTCATCCTTGGTTTTGAGGAATAAAGTCCAAGTGAACCTGGAGTAATCATCCACTATCACAAAGATGTATCTTTTTCCTTCTCTGTTTGGCACCCTCATTGGTCCACATAGATCCATATGAAGAAGATCAAGTGGATTTGAGGTGCCGACATCCTTTTTGGGCTTGAATGAGGACCTAACATGTTTTCCTCTTGCGCAGGCATCACACACTTTGTGCTCTTTGAAGCTTGACTTGGGCAGACCACGAACCAGGTCCTTCTGGACCAGCTTATTTAGTAGAGAGAAGCTTGCATACCCCAGCCTTCTGTGCCATGGTTCAACATCATCATCAACCGCTCTCAAATAGCTCAGATCACCACTTTGTAAAAGACTCAAAATCAGGAACATAAATATTTTTGTATCTTTTAGCCGCAAGCACCACCTCACCAGTCACAAGGTTAGACTATTCATATCTTAGACAAGAATTCCACCTTATTTCCCCTGTCACATATTTGGGAGACACCAAGAGACTGCATTTCAGGCCATTGACATAGTACACATTCTCAATTGAGTGAGTGAGTGACTTCTCGATCCTTCCAACTCCCAGAATGTATCCCTTTTTTCCATTTCCAAAGGATACACTCCCTCCTTGCAGGGCTTTTAGTGAAAGAAAATCAATTGTATTTCCAGTCATGTGCTTTGAGTAGCCACTATTGGTTGCTCCATTTCACTGCTCCCTGCACAAGAAAATCAAGGGTTAGATTTAGGAACCCAAACAAGTTTGGGTCCCTTGTAGTGAGGCAATATGTGTTTTCTATGTGAAGGACCAGGTCCTCTATCAGTGTTACTTTCTCAACAAAGAGTTTATTTTTCTGATGAGACTGAACCCTAGAATTGCAATTTTCCTTAGATGCCCATTGTTATACAGTGAGTACACAACCAATTGTCGGGTACAGTAACATACTTGCTTTGAGGGTTGTAGGAAGTCTTCTCCCTTTGAAACCTAGTTCCCTGCCTGTTTCACCCATTGTTAACATACATGGCAGTAGTAGCATCAGAGGTCCTAGTTCTATCTGGAGTTGTATGTTTTTCTCAAGCTCAGCACACAGACTGGTCTTTACCAAATTCAACTCATTTTCAAGCTTAATGTGTGCCTCGCTTGCAACTTCCTTTCCCTTTTTAGAGTTTCCAGGCCTACTCTCCATTTTAAGTTCCTCAATTGTCTCCTTCAAGTCTACTACCACCATTACTAGGTCATCTCTTTCTTGCTCAATATTAGCAACTTCCTCAATTAAGGCTTCTTTTTCTGTACTAACACACTCAATGGTTTCTTTTAAGTCAACCACTACAACCATTAGATCATCTCTTTCATGTTTTATGCTAGTGATTTTCTCAGCTAAGACATCCTTTTCATTTTTCAGATTCTCTATCGTTTCTTTCAAATCAACTACAACAACTACCAGGTCATCACTGGTTTGTTCAGAATCTCCTAATTCAATAGTTAGAGCATCTTTATCATATATAAGACTATGGTAAGCATCAATTAATATATTTGCTAGTGACATGAGATTTTTAGGAGAGTAAGATTTAGGATTTCTCTGAACATCCATAAATTGTACCTCATCATTGTCGTCATCTTCATCGTCATCAGATTGAGCCGTCGAAGCAAAGATTGAGTCATACTCAGGTTTTTCACTTTCCACTGCGATCACTCAAACTATCACCAGGATCATTTTCTTCTTTAGACTCGCTAGAGGAGTCTCCCCATGCAGCAAGAGCTTGCTTCACAATATTGTCAACGACATTCTTTCTCTTGAAGTGTTTATCAGGAACCGGATTCCACTTGGCTGCCTTGTTTGAGTTGTGCTTGAGATGATCTTGTTTTAGGAGATGACAATCCTTGATGAAGTGTACTGACTTGCCACATTTATGACAAAGGTCATAATTTTTTGGCTTGCTAGATCTGCCTCATTTTGGAATACCTCCATTATTGCGAAAACTTTTCTGAAATCTTTTTATCATGTATGCCATATCACTGTCTTCACCACTTGAGTCATTGCTTTCTGTATTAAGAACCAGGTTCTTTTTCCTTTTGGGTTCTCTTCTTTCATTGTCCTTTTTCTTCTTTATTTCATAAGTCTTCAAGTTTCAAACAAGCTCGTCTATGGTCAGTGTCTGGAAATCCTTTGCCTCAGTGATGACGTTTACTTTACTTTCCCGAGAGCTGGACAGTACACTAAGGATTTACCTTACGAGCTTGTTTCTAGGAATGATTTCACAAGAGAGTGTAGCTCATTGATGATGGAGGTGAATCGAGTGTGCATATCTTCGATGGATTCATCGTCCTTCATTCTAAAGAGCTCATATTCAGTGATGAGCATGTCGATTTTGGATTGCTTCACCTGTGTGGTTCCCTCGTGAGATGTCTGCAAAGCTTCCCAGATTTCTTTTGCTGATTGACAAGCTGATATCTTGTTGTATTTATCAGGACCTATTCCACATACAAGAATTTTTTTTGCATGAAAATTCTTCTCTATGGCCTTTCCATCAGCATCATTGAACTCCTTCCTTGTCTTGGGAACTACTACAGCTGGATCTCCAAGCTTCTTGATAGGGAAAAAGGGTATGTCACAGATAACAACCCACAACTCAGAGTCTTCAGCCATGATGAAGTCGTGCATCCTAGTCTTCCACCACCCATAGTACTGACCATTGAACCTAGGTGTCCTGTCAATAGACTGACCTTCTTCAAACTTTGGTGGAGTAGCCATGAGGATCCTTTCTAGGTGTTAGCCTGGTAGAAAGAACTTGTTCTGATACCAATTGATAGAATTTGAGTGTCCATCAAACTATATAGAGACTAGATTCTCTATTAGTTTCCACGGAATATACATACACACAACATAATGTAAATAACACTGAGAACTTTTACGTGGAAAATTCACAGCTCAACGGGATTAAAAACCACGACCTACACTTGTAGGATTTCAACTTCACTACTGAGCAACTTTTGGATTACAACCTACGTAACCTATGAATTAACTACTTAATCCCTCACTAACTTGTAATACACCTATTACAAGCCACTTTTTAGTACACCAATTACAAAGACTTCACCGCATGACTAGCTCTAGCCACGACACAAACCCTGAAGTTTATAATTTATAAGAGTTTACTAATCAATGCTTCTAGACAAGCTAAATAGGAATTACAATGAAGAATTATTATAAAGTTACAACTCTACTAAGGGCATACAAAGACTTGATATGGGAACTGGTCCGTAGCAACGTCGTACTTTGTTCTTGATGCACCGGAGAATCGTTGTTCTTGATAATCAATCACTTGGAGTGCTTGAGTAAATTCTCTAGTGTTCAAGTGATATTTTGTTATGGAATTATATTAATATAACATTGATGACATCACTTGAATGATGTAAACACTTTATGGTACAAGGTCCTTTCCAATAGAAAAGACCGCTGCACTATGATGTACTATTTGCGTGTGCAGTGCAATCGGTCACTTTCCAGCCGCGGAGAGTTGACTTAGTACAGTCACCAAGGGAACCCGATATCATCTGTTCCCTGTGTTGATTCTTTAACTTCTGAAGTTCTGACAACTCTCTCCAGCTTGAGTCAGGTTGTTTTCATGCGCTTGTGAATGTGTACCAAAAGTGAATCAGATTCCTTATCTGTTTCTTGACAATAAGTTTGTTAGATCATAAAAACATAAAATGAAGGTACTTATAACCTATCACATGTGGTGGTCAGTACCTCAACTAGTTCAACTGTTCTTGTCACCACATCTGGGGCTCCATCTCCACCGACCTCTACTGATCCGACTACTATCGAGCCTAGGAATTTCCCCACCATATCTATCACCGGGCTCCATAAAATATTGGATAAAATAAAAAAATGTCAAATTTTCTACATGTCATGATACAAGGTTCTTGAGTGATGCGATTCAATTTCTAGCCATGCCAAAGGGATAAAAGGCACTAGCTCATTGGGAGAAATTTGACCTTTACAATCCTGAGAGATATTCTCCCAAGCAAATAAGATATTACAACAGCTACTACAAGTTGAAGAAGAGGGGAAGAGTAAAAATCAATAGAGAGATACTATGTTGGCTACTATGGTGAAGCCACTCAAAGATGTAAATGATGAAGTCAAGCACCTGAAAAGAATACCGGGTATAGGGACACCAAATAATACGGCCACACAAACTAATTTTCCTTGTAAGGAAGATGTTGAGGAAGGATCAAGAGAAGCAACATTACTAAATATTGACAAAATAGGAAGTGAGCCGCTTACTGACGAGCACACAATTGCTCCCGCTCACTCTTCTACTATAGTGGGTAAAATAATGCATCCTAGCGTTGTGGAGCTCATTTCAGTTCAGCCTTCCTGCTCAGCTTGAGGTCCTCAACGCTAAGATCTCTTAGATGTATTGTTCTACCCACTATAGTAGGAGAATGAGCGGGAGCAACTGTGTGCTCGTCACTAAGCGGCTCACTTCCTATTTTCTCAATCTCTGTTAATGGCCCTTCTCTTGGTCCTTCCTCAACATCTTCCATCAGAGGAAAATCAGTTTGTGTGGCCATGTCATTTGTTGTCATTATAACCGAGATTCTTTTCAAGTTCTTGATTTCATCATTTAGATCTTTGAGTATCTTCGCCATAGTGGCCAACATAGTATTTCTACATTGATCTTTCCTCTTTCTCTCTTCCTTAATTTGTAGTATTGTCGCAACATCCTTTTGTTTGAGAGAATATCTCCCAGGCTGGGAAGGTAGAAAGAAGTTCTCTCAACCTTTCAAATTATTCCAACCGTCATGACACCACAGTTTATGCAAACGTGTTATATGGTGAAGCTTTACCTAGCCTCTTCAAAAACTTCTTCAAGTTGTAAATTGACACGGTTTAAACCGTGTCTCACTGTTTGGCTCAGTAGTTCACCTGTAGCTCTAATTTTTTCTTAGACAATTCTGCTTACCAAAATATTTCGTCTTGTTCACAAGTAGAAATAACAAGAGTAACTTGACTGCTTCGATTCTTAATCAACAGTCCACAACTTCGTTAGCTTTCTTAAGACATACTTCAATGGCAAGTCTCCAAGGCCAAGCAATAGCCCTTTGCAATCATCGATCAAATTTTAATAATACAATCATGGTTAGCAAACACATTGGTCAAGTCTTTGCAATCAGTTTCCACGATCAATAGGAACATATGTTTTAATCCATGGAATATAAGCAGGGTCTTCATGTACTAAAACATAATAATTTTTAACTTGGTGCTTAAATTATATAAATCGATTGGTAACCCTAGCAGATGCACATGGAAGGGGTTGGATTCACGTGAACCTATCCCCCTCTCCTTAAAACATATATAGTACTAGTGAATTTCAGGTCAGATACTTAAATTAACACGGGTTAATCCAAGTTCAGGTGATCATTCTAGTGCACTGGTAAGGAGGTGCACCTTCTGCCTTTTAGCCAAGGGCTTGATCCCCTACTCTTTCTTCTTTTAAAATTATATTTTAATTAACAAATATGGTTAAATCCCCATGTTTTTCTAATTCAACACACCTTTTTTTTCTTCCTTTTCCCTTTTTTTATTGGTTATATCTTTTTTATTTGATGCCCCAATGTGGAGATGTGAGCGGCTAGCGGTGGTTGGCTCGAGTAGAGGTAGGGGACGGCCTAAGAAGTATTGGTGAGAGGTGATTAGGCAAGACATGGCAAGAATGCGGATTACCTAGGACATGACCCTTGATAGGAAGGTCTGGAGGTCAAGCATCAAGGTTGTAGGATATGGGATACTAGAGCTTTTCTCACTTCATTCCCGGGGTGAGGCGGGTTTGGGTAGGGTTTACCATAGATGACTTGCGTATTGTATTGAGCTCCCGGACGGTAGTTTCCGGTTGATATTATTGCATGTCATTTATTTTATGCTTTCATGTTTAGGCTACTATTTCTGCGATTCTGCTGGAGTTACTAATGAATTGTCTTTTCTTTTCTTGTTTTACTTTCCTGTGCCGAGGTCGATTGGAAACAACCTCTCTGCCCTATCGGGGTAGGGGTAAGGTCTGCGTACGTATTACCCTCCCCAAACCCTACTTTGTGGGACTTTACTCGGTAGTTGTTGTTGTTGTTGTTGTCTTTAGTCTTTGTTTTGAATTTTAAAATCTAAACAAAAAAATACATCTCTCATACACCCTTTCGAAAACTCGGGTATTTGACGCTCATGATGTACCCATATTCTTGAAAATCTTGGATAAGCCTCTCAGTCCCTACAAAGACAAACTTTAACTCACGTGGACTTCTTCTGAGAGAATCACATATTTAAACTAAGTTTGAGGATTATTAAGTGTTAGGAATAAAAAATCACTTTATAGTAATCTCTAGTTCGAGGTTTTAACATTTGATGCAAAGTGCAAACTTATGCAAAATCAACCATAAAAGAAACTAAATTCAAGAACATACTCATATAATACAGCTCGAAGCAACTTAAAATAAGAGAGGATAAGAACCTACAATTTCATTTTTCCTTTCCCTCTGTTACATTAACCTAAACATTACTAGTTGATTGCTACTAGAGTAGCAAAACTGCAGGTCACGATATGATAATGATTGCCAACTATAGTGTTTGTGCTTTGGAATAAATCCATTTTAAACAAAATTAATTCAAACCAAAATTCTGAAAATATTGTCATTCAAACACAATCTTTTTTATGAACTTATATTAAATTCTTAAGCCAAAATGTTTTGATTTACAATTATAACTGATAGGTCACGCTTCGCCTCCCCCCGGGCCTTTTTGAGCCTCCATTATTAGCTAACCAAAATCTCTAGAATAAAACCCCAAATCTTGACTTCGGGCAGAATATTTTCCAATTTAGGGGTGGTGAAGTTGGGGATGGAGGAAAAGGATCAGCAGCCGGCAGCATCTAAGATACAGATATACCCCACCTCCACTGGTGAAATCTCTCCCTTTTGGCGAGGTCCTGTTTCCCCTCTCTCTCTTGTGTTTTAGGGTTAGTGTTATTTGGATTACTTTGTTACTGAAATTTGTAGCTTTGCTTTTGTCCTGTAACAGAGAAGTATGAAAGAGATGCTAAAAAGTACTGGGATATCTTTTACAAACGCCATCAAGACAAAGTACAGTTTTTTATTTGATCTGAATTTACTACTCTTAACTATCATTTCCACTTGTTTGCTCAATGCCTGATTTTTGCTCCGTGGATTTGAAATTCGAATCAGTTCTTTAAAGACAGGCACTACCTGGACAAGGAATGGGGAAAATACTTCTCTGTGAGTGAACAAGACAATGGAAAGTTATGATTTTAATTCGCAAATGTGATGGTACATTTGAATATTGATATGTTCTTGTTCTTACTCTTTGCAGGGGACTGACGGGAAAGTCATACTTGAGGTAATTCTCTAATTTAGCATGCTTTTGTTCTTGCCATCCTTCGAATATTATGAGCCCCTCGTTTTTTGGAAGTATAACAAATGGTTATCTAACAATCTATTTTAGCACAATTTTGTGACAGGATGTACATGCCTGTCTGTTGTCATCATATAGAGATTATCTACTGTATTTTCTTAGGAGCTCAATTTGCTACCATCATTTAACTTTTGGTGCCATTGTGGTGTCCACAAAGAGAGTTGTAATTTTCTTATCACCTTTTTCGGCATTCAAATAAATGCTGTTGCCTTCTTGTTATGTGATGATCGCAATCTAACATATATTTATGTGATATTGTTTGTTAAAGGAATTGGTTCATCTGTTCTTCCATTACACTTGGACTGACGGTATACTGCTTATTACAGGTTGGCTGTGGGGCTGGAAATACCATCTTTCCTTTGCTTGCTACAATACCAAATATATTTGTCCATGCCTGCGATTTTTCGCCTCGAGCTGTGAACTTAGTTAAGGTATATATTTAGTTCTTTCAGTGGCCCTCTAAAAGTAACAATGGCATAAAGTATTTGCCCTTTAGTTGTTTAAATATTGTTGAAATCGAGTGGAGGTTGAGAATTTTCAGCTTGTTGGCATGCCCATTTCTCAAAAACTGTACCAAAAAAACTTCTAACGAGTCATTGACAAAATCTGGTTCATCTTGCTGCTTGTGTTGGATATGTGTCCTTTCTTTTTTGAATATATCTACTTAAGTAATATTTATCATATGAGATTTCTTATTTTTGGGTTCGGTTCTTTTTGAAACACATTGCCATGCTATGTTGTTTGTAGAGTTGAGGCACATTAGAATGCCTTAGAGTCCATGACATGTGGGTCTTATAATCTTACGTTGCATTTCTTTCATTTTTAATGTTATCACCCCATAACAACATTCTGTAACAGTTGCTCGAAGGCCAGAACTAACTTTTTCGCAAAGCCAAAAGTTAATAGATCAAAGGAACTTTTCCAATGCTCTAAAGGTTTTCCTTGGAACATCTAATTGGGAATATGTAAAAATGACAAGAGTGTACACCATCTAAATATGGAAAGCTCTACAATCCCTGGACTTTTGTGATTAGGAAGATATCTAGACTGTAATTATATGTTTCCTTTTTTGAGGTGGTTCTAAGGACTATTTAAATCCCAATAGGCTTGAGGGAATAATCAAGTCATTCATTCTCAAAATCACTTCTCTTTTCCCTTCTTTTCATGATATCAAGAGTCAGCCATATTCTTGGTTTACCCAATGTTGCGCCTCCATTTTTTGTTTTCTATACACCAGATGTCCAATCCTGAGTGTGTGCGCGCGCGTGTTCCATGTTGGTTGAGTTGAGTGTGTGTTGTCTCTCCTTACATTGATTTGGACAATGCTCAGCTCATGAGCTAGTTTTTGAAGTTGAGTCAGGTAGAAGAGCAATTTTTCTTGACAGGTTGCATGTTAGCTTGTGGTTGATGCGGAGAGTAAGTTTCTTTTTTAGGGTGTGTTGCGAAAGTGCAAATACAGTCACTGATTTGTATTAAAAGTTTATTGTATTTATTGCAGTCGCACAAGGATTTTGATGATGCTCGGGTGAATGCATTTGTCTGTGATCCAACGGTGGATGACCTGATCCAGCATATTTCTCCTTCATCAGTGGATGTTGTTACCATGGTACTCGACCAAAGTTTTTTTCTATAATTTGTATAATTTGTATAATTTGTGGGCTATTCCACTTTTATCGACACACTTTCTGCATAACAAATTATGTTGGCCCGTAATTATTTACTTAAAGCATGAGCTTGAATGTTTATTTCTGTTCCAATTTTGGTTAGATTATGCGACATATGTGATTTAACAAATAAGCTGACATGTTAAGTAGATATTTGTTCTATCTGCAGTATCCCCTGAGAAGATGCCTCTGATGTTACAAAACATCAGAAAAGTTCTGAAGGTGAGATACAAGTTCTTAAATATTTCGTTGGTTGTGCTGTTTGATTTCATTATCTGACTCTTATACTTTTTTCCTTTCCAGAAAGATGGCTGTGTCTTATTTCGTGACTATGCAACTGGTGACCTTGCACAGGTTTAGACTTCATCACATAGTATCTTAATCTAATTATCCTTGTATGTTCACCATATTGCATGAACTGATTATTTTTTGTAATAATTTTGGATTTACTTAATTGACTTGATTAAGTTTGGGTTGGTATATATATTTTTAATATCAGTTGTTTGAAAATGTAAATATTTGGTAATGATTTATACATACATGGTTTGTATTTCCAGGAAAGGCTTATTTCCAAGGAACAAAAAATCAGTGATAACTTCTATGTTCGGGGTGATGGAACTGTAAGTTCTACTGATACAAGTTGAGTTTTCTCAGAGAATGGGACTTTATATTGTTGCTGAGCATCTTATTTCTATCAACAGCGGGCTTTCTACTTTTCTGATGAGTTCTTAGTGAATCTCTTCAATGAAAATGGTTTTGATTCTGAGGAGCACATCTTGTGTTTCAAGCAAGTGGAAAATCGGTCAAGGGAGTTGGTGATGAATAGGTATATGATTGTTACCTTTTTATTTGTTACTTCCTCCATTTTATTGTATGCGAGTATTTGACTGGATACTAAGTTAGATTTAGTTTGGCTTAAATATTATATTAGTGATATTAAAAGAAAATATTATTGTTGTTGAAAAGTTAGTCATAAAAGTTTAAAATTTGAATAGATTAATGAGTTTGAATTTTTGACTGTTGTAACAGTTGTACATAATATTGAGATGATGTCAAACATTTTTTAACGTTCCAAAATGGAAAGAATTTCATATAAATTGGAAAACTCGATAGAGGAAATACCACATCAAAGTTCAACATTGGAATAGATCAATGAGTTTGAACAGTTATATGACCAACAACATTATTAGGGAGTGAATGTTAGGGCACTAAAGTCCAACACATCCACAAGATGAGTGTTGCCGAGATCTAGATGCTAAGATGGATGTGCCATCATACAAACTTAGACAAGATTAAAAATGGCCATATTCACAAGAAGGTGCAAGTAATTTAGTAGAATCATGTCCTGCGTTGACCTTCAGATGCACCAGGTGTGAAATCATGGTGAATGACGGTGTTTAAAGGAACGAGGAAGACATAAAATCACAGCGAAGGAAGTTCTCTGGAAAGACCAACAATGTCTTGGAACCCATGCAAAATTAGCGAAAGATAGGGTTGTAATGGAAGAAAAGATGTATATAGCCGATACAATTAGTCGAGAATAGTGTTTTAGTCATGTACGTTTACTTTAGGTTTTAGTCTTTGTAGGAGTTCTTTACCCCTATTAGAGATTTTTATACCAGTAGAAAATATAGAAAGCTCCTAGTACATTTTTGAAGTTTTTAATAAAGGTCCTTACCTGATAAAAAAAGTACTTAAAAGTTTTATTTTGTATAATGTTGGACTGAGATGAATTTTAATGGAGAAATATGGTTAGTCGGGATTCTTAGAGCCGACCCGACTTGTTTGGTACTGAAGCATAGTTGTTGTTAGCTATTAATGAATTTGGATTTTTGAATGATGTGAAAGCTAAAAATGAGATGATGTCCAAGATTTTGATACATCCCATTATAAAAGAATGTCAATTGAACTGAGAAGAGTACTGAGAAGAGTTATCTGTATTCTCTGGGAGGTTTGTATGCTTTTCATTATACCTGAGGTGTTTTCTATTTCTGGGCTCTAGGTAGATTGGCAATGTATAAATGGACACATGAAAGTTTTACATCTTACATCTTAACTATTATGTAACAATGGTTCCACATTTGGTTTGACGTTCAGAGGACTTCAGTTACTCTTGAATTAATATCTGCCTCTGCATAAATACTAGAAGTAACACTTCTGGCAAGCTGAATGTCTTGTTATTTTTGAATTTCTTGATTAATACCCTCATGTAATACTTTATCCTAAGTAAAGTTTCTTTTGAGCATTATCTACTGAGTTTCGAATTGGGCGAGAGCTGGCCCTCAAGGATTTCCGGATTGTCGGAAAAACAAAGTTTCTTCTGAGATAATATGGCATATTATGTTGGACAGAACCTTCAATTCTCTTAAATCGTGGAGGTCCCTAACTCGTTGAAAGCGATAGTTCTCTTCCTGGTTATGGCCTCATTGAACCTAAATCAGTTTCTGAACCAATTAAAGTGGATTCATAATGTGAAGAAGGAAAAAGTTTGAAGAGTTCTTGTGGCAATCCTTACAGAATTCTTTGCTTGACATGCAAAGAACTGTAATATTCCTTCTCTAAGCTGTGAACCGGCCTTCATAGCAATCCATAATTATCATTCCTTCCACCCTTTCCTACCTGCAAAATTAGCCATGCCGTTCTTGTCTAACTCTTGCTTATTGAAGTGAATTGCTTTTTTCTTCGTGGTCAATTCTTCCTTGGGTTGGAGGTTTGTTCAAATTTTAAAGATTTTAGATTTTACCGAGGGTTTTTCTGACCCCCCTCCAACCTTCGTCTTGAGTATTTGCAGTTTCCCCGTGAGCTGAGAGGCAACATGCAGAGCAATTTTGGAGGTATTCCTTAATGGAAACTTGATATTGCACACAGCTCAAAGTTGCTCTTTCAGTGCTTAATTTCATTGGGGTTGTTTGTTGGGTTTGTGGTGTGGGTTCAAAATGCAGACCACATTCAATCAAGGACTGATGCTTAGATGAAGATCAAGGCAGAGAGTTGTTATCATCCCCCCCCAAAAAAAGATCAAAGCTAGAGACTGTATTGCATTAATACTATTCTCTTGTATCGCCCCCTCCCTTCCAACATCTCATCCATTTGATACTTGACTTTGAGTATTATCTTTTGATTTACTGTTGGTGTATTGGATAAATACATACTTCATTGCTGTGGTTTCAGGCGTTGGGTTCAAGCTGTATTTCGTGTCGGTAGTGGGAAATCTGGAGGGAAAACTGAAAGCAAGGTGAAATTCCTTGGTAAGGATAATGACAAGCCTGAAATACAAAAAGTTGCCCTTGAAGACTCTGCAAATGAGACTGAAGTTGATATTTCTGAGGGGATGGCTCTTGAAATGTTTGGTATTTCATCTCCCAAGGAGGAGGTACAGAATTTTCATTCACTTCTAGTGTTAATTCCTCTTGCTGTTATGAAGATACAGAAATTGCGAGGATAATAATAGAGCAAGTAGTTCCAGAAGGGAACATGGCTAGAATTTGTGTTTATGCATTAGCACTGACATTATGGTTAAGCAATCATGACCTATGTATACATGTAGTGCTCATGCATTGATCCGGGGGTGGCAAGTGATACATTTTGTAATTCAAATAAACTAAATATTATTGCTGTTTCTCATCAAACTTACTTCAGGGATCTGATCTGAGTTTGTAGATACAGGTGCCTGATTAAATAGTAATATCAGTATTTCAAAGATGAATACTTTTAGTCAAGGATAGTTGTTGTCAGTTTTCCTCCGTAATGGGTAGCATATTCTAATATGAACCAGGTGGTTAATAGTAATTGCTTCAGAAATATGAAGTTGGGGTCACTTGGATCCCCCATAAAAGCTTGTATAAAGTGATATCTAAATGTTTTAACATTTTGTCCGCCAGTCACCGACTTACTTCTTTGTCAACATTCTAGATTCTTGATGTCATCTCCAGAGACTATTCTTTCAAGATAAATGTCCTCTCGAAAGAGTATCAGCATACCTGCAAATCAACTGGCTTAATGTTATGGGAATCAGCTCGGCTTATGGCTTCTGTGCTTGCTACTAACCAGACCATTGTTTCAGGGAAAAGTGTTTTAGAGTTGGGTTGTGGATGTGGGGGCATTTGCTCCATGGTTGCTGCTAGATCTGCTAATCTTGTGGTTGCCACTGATGGAGACACAAAAGCACTTGATCTATTAAACCAGAATGTCGCTCTGAATCTCCAACCATCAACTCTTGCAAGTCTAATAACAAAAAAGCTTGAGTGGGGTAATAGAGATGATGTAGAGTCCATCAAGAGGCTAAATGATAGAGGTTTCGATGTCATAATAGGCACAGATGTCACTTATGTTGCTGATGCAATCTCTCCTCTGTTTGCAACTGCAGAAGAGCTGATCAAATCTGGCAGAGGCGGTAAGGAGGATAGCACACCAGCTCTAATCCTTTGTCATGTCTTCCGCAGAGTTGATGAACCATCTATACTTTCAGCAGCGTCAGAATTTGGTTTCAGGTTGGTGGATAGGTGGCCTCATGCACTTACCCCAACTAGCACATCTCAGAACATTATCCAAAGCTGGTTCTCCCAGGGCAACCTTGAAGCTTGTGTTCCCACCACTGCACTGAATATTCTGTATTTCCACAAGTCGTAGGTTTACATTTTTGAGGAATTTTGTTATCTGCATCCAGGGGAAGGGGGAAATGTTCCAGAAAGTTGCTCAAGAGTTCTTCGGTCCTGGTTCTTGGAGCTGCCCAGTATTTACAACTCAATAGTATTTTACCCATCAAGGCTTCAAGCATTGAATCTGTGCTTGTGTTAGCGTGTATCCTTATCATCAAATTGATTTACATATAGCGAAATATGCTATTGTTATCGTTAGGATGTTGGAAGCTGTTCTTATAGGGAAGATAGTGAAACCATTCTCTCTAGGACGGCCCAACCAATTTTGTGGCCCAAGTCCAAACCGTACGAGGGGCCTTGTTTTTCTTCTTCTTTTATTTGAAGTCTATTTTTCTAGCTTCTTTTTAGATGCGAAGTTATTAATAATTTTCTTATAACCAATTTCACTTAATAATCTTTCTCAATTGACAATATAACTAATCTATTTAATCTCTCTTGAGATAATGTTGATCTTAAGATAAGATTTTATCAATTTTAATTTTGATTTTCCCCCCCCTGAAGCAACGATAAATTGAGTTTTTAATATTGTTCTATAAGCAATATAGTTATTTGGAATATAATTAATTTTTTAATCTGATTGAGTATATTAATTAAACCGTTATCTTCTAATGTATTATTTTTCTCAACATTCTTAATTTAGAAAATAAATTTAAACCATCAATATTAGATTGAATATTATGCTTTAAGGAACATTCAAAGATTAAGCCAATGTTTTTTCAAACTTTCATCATCTAGTGATCTTAGTATTTTATGCAAAGAGAAAACCAAAATTATTATAAAAATAGCACGGGCTCGCCAGTTTTCGGACTGATCATTCAAAAATAGCAAGCGTTAGCAAAGTAATTGAAAAATAGCCACTATTTTGCTGCAACACGGAAAGTTCCAACATAATATACTGGAGATCGGTGCACATGTGTATGAACTTCCAGCATATTATGCTTGAACTCCAACACGCAGAAAGTTCCAGCATAAATACTGGAGATTGGAGCACCTGTGTATGAACTTCCAGTATATTATGCTTGGCCGGTATATTATACTGGAATTCCAGTATATTATGCTAGAGTATTTTCCGGATTTTGAACAGTGTTTTCGTTCAAATTTATCTTTACATGAAAAGTGGCTAAATTTCGATTACTATTGAAAATGTGGCTATTTTTGAATTTCTTGCATATGCTTCAAATTGTTCCAATCTATTTTGAAGTGAAAAATAAAATTATCTACTATGTATAAAAGTAATCAACTCTAAAGGATACTTCGAGAGATTTTGAGATTTCATTATCAACATATCACACGTTTCTTACGAAATTCGGATTCGATATTCATTTTAAATGCAATTTCCTTGGCAGAAACAATAGTTGTTGCAAATATTTCTTCTCTATATCTGTTAAAGAAAGAAATCAAACTTTTTCATACACAAAACCTTTTTTAAACTTATATTTAGCCTATTAGGTGTAATAAAAAATGGTCCCCCTTACAAATGTGAGGCCAAAAGCAGTTGTTTTATCTGCTTTAGGGAAGGGCCGCCCGTGTAATGACCCGGTCGTTCGTTCTGAGAGTTATAACCCTGTTTCCCCCGTTTATGCTTCTTTATGTGTTGTTCAGCTGTGTTGAGTTGTATCGAGTTGGTAAGTTTAGGTTCGAAGTAGTTTTGGAGCGAAATGAACACTTAGTCTCTTAGTTAGAAAGCTAAGTTAGAGAAGTCAACGGGAAGTTGACTTATGAGTAAACGAATTCTGATTTGGATATTTATGATTCAATTAGCTTCGTTGGGTGATTTTAGACTTGGTAGTGTGTCCAGAATGTAATTTGGAGGTCCGTGGTAGAATTAGGCTTGAATTAGCGAAAGTTGGAAATTTGGCGATTTTGGCCGACAGTGGAAAATTAGGTGTCGGGGTCAGAATGGAATTCTGGAAGTTGGAGTAGGTTCGTAGTGTCATTTGTGACATGTGTGCAAAATTTGAGGTCATTCGGACGTGGTTTGATAGGTTTCGGCGTCGTTGGCGAATTTTGGAAGTTTAGAAGTTCTTAGGCTTGAATAAGGCTGTAAAGTGGGCCGGTCCAGCCTGGGCCCAACCCAGGCCCGTGAGCCCATATGGGTAGTGGGCCTAAACAGACCGACTCCGTTTAAGCCCGGAACCATTTGGTCTTTTAGCCCATGTGGGTCGGTCCTCAACCTTGAGCCCGCGAGCCCGGGACCGACTG
>ML544161.1:170781-193941 GCA_005239535.1 Nicotiana rustica | reverse complement strand
GCCCGGGCCCGCATAACCCAGGCCCGCATAGCCCGGGCCCGCTTAGCCCGTTTGGCCCGGGCCGGCCCGTTAGCCACCCCTAGCTCTTAGTGATACCAATATCTTCATAATTTCATTTTCTTTATGATTTTCGTGATGTACATTTTTTATGGTCTTTGTTGAAGTTGATTGAAGTGAAAACTAGGTCAGTTGGTACTTTCTCTTTAGCATTTATAAACAATTCTAAAGCCTTCACATGATGCGTATGCGTAAATTGACCCCGGCTCCATGAGCAAGAATTTTTAGTTTACCTGGCCCATGTCATTAACCCAGAATCAGAGATATCAACACTTCAGTCCGTTCCAAATTGTTAAAGAATTTTCAAAAGTTTTTCCTAAGGACTTGTCCGGCCTTCCCTAGAAAGGATAATAGATTTTGGCATAGAGGTGCTCTTGCAGAATTGAAAGAACTAAAGGAGCAAATGAAAGATCTTCTTGACAAGTAATTCGTTAGGCCGAGTGTGTCATCTTGGGATACCCCGGGCCTTGTTCGTCAAAAGGAAGATGGTTCCCTCCGGATGTGTATCGATTACTGTCAGCTAAATAAATTTACAATTAAGAATAAATATCCATTCCCCATAATTGATGGTTTATTTGATCGTCTTTAGGAAACAAAATATTTTTCAAAGATAGATTTAAGGTCTGGATACCATTAGGTTATAATCAAAGTAGAGGATATCCCCAAAACAACCTTCAGAACTCGCGATGGGCACTAACATTTAGTATTGTCTTTCATATTAACCAATGCTTCAGCTACATTTATGGAGCTCATAAATTAGGTATTCAAGCCATTTTTAGACACTTTCATTATCGTGTTATAAATGATATATTGGTGTACTCCCGTAGCAAGGAAGAGCATATAAAACACATTAGGACAAATTCAAGGTTTTGAAAAATAATGAGCTGTATGCCAAATTTTGTAAAGTGTGAATTTTGGTTGCAAACCTTGCATTCCTAGGCCATGTGTTATCCATCGAACGGATAAAACTCGATCCTCTCAGAAGATAGAATTGGTCAACAGTAGGGTAAGGATGACACCAACAGAGATTAGAAGTTTCTTTGGGTTAGTTGGTTATTATAGAAGATTTGTAAAAGGTTTTCTACGCTAGCGACGCTATTGACTAAGCTGACTCAAAAAGTATTGGGTTTTTAAGTTTAAATGTAGCTTAAAAGAGGGTGAATGAGAAATAGAGGAAAAATAAAATATTTGAGTTTCTCTTCTTGATAAAGAGACATTGTCCCATATTGGAAAAGGAAAAGGTTTTTGATGGGTATATATTGAAAAAGGAAAAGGTTTAAGGAATTTAATATTTTTTGTATTTGTGTTATATTCACTGTTCTGGAGACTAAAACCTTTGTGGTTTTCTACTCCATTGGAGATTACAATCTACGCGATTTTAACATTTGTGTGTCATTCTTTTATAGAAATGACGAATGAAAACGGGAACCAGACTGTTCCTATGGTGACTGCCAATGCATCAACGAGTCGAACAACACCGGCATTGGCACCGGCAGAAAAACTCAAAAAAAATTTCGGGATTGATTTCAAGTTGTGGTAGCAGAAAATGTTCTTCTACTTGACGACCTTAAGTCTACAGAAGTTCATTAAGGAAGATATTCCTGTTCTGCCCGAAGAAACTCCAGATAATGAACGCTTTCTCGTGACTGAGGCGTAGAAGCATTCTGATTTTCTATGCAAGAATTATATTCTTAACGGACTGGAGGACGATCTGTATAACATCTATAGTAATGTGAAGACGTCAAAAGAACTATGAGTTGCTCTTGAAAAAAAATACAAAACTGAAGATGCCGGGTTGAAGAAATTCGTTGCCGCTAAATTTTTGGACTACAAAATGGTAGACAACAAGTCTGTTATTACCCAAGTCCAGAAATTGCAAGTTATTATTTACGATCTCCTTGCTGAAGGTATAAGTCGAATTAATACTGATGTTGAAAGTATTAATTTTATTATTTTTACTAATAGAATTTTCATTGAAGGTCTTGTCATCAATGAAGCATTCCAAGTTGTAGCGATGATTGAGAAGTTTCCTTCTTTATGGAAGGACTTCAAAAACTACTTGAAAGACAAACACAAGGAGATGTCCCTTGAAGATCTCATTATTCGGTTGAGAATAGAAGAGGACAACAAAGCTGCTGAAAATAAAGGTCGTGGAAACTCAACAATAATGGGAGCAAACATTGTTGAGGATGCTCCTCAAAATAACATAAAGAGGAAGAAGGCTTCTGGAGCAAAAAGCAACCCAAGCAAGAAGCGGTTCAACGGAAATTGCTACAATTGTGGAAAAGTTGGACACAAATCTATAGATTGTCGTGCTCCAAAGAAAGACAAAAAGAAGGGCCAAGCAAATATGGTTGAAAAGCACGAAAATGTTGATGACTTGTGTGGTATGCTTTCTGCTGCAACCTGATGGGAAATCCTAAGGAGTGGTGGATCGATTCTGGAGCCAGTCGCCATGTTTGCGTTGTTAGGGAAGTGTTAGCTACATATTCTCTCGTTGGACCCGAAGAGACAATTTCTATGGGAAATTATGCAACGGCCTGGCAAGGTCGTGACTCTGAACAACATCCTTCATGTTCCCGAGATTAGAAAGAACTTAGTCTCTACTGGACTTCTTATTAAGAACGCGTTTAAGTGTGTGTTTGTATATGATAACGTTGTAATAAGTAAGAATGAGATATTTGTAGGAAAAAGGTTACCTCACCGAGGGCCTTTTCAAGCTGAATGTAATGGTTGTTGAGAATAATAATAAAATTTCAGCTTCTTCTTACTTACTTGAGTCAAATGATTTATGGAATATACGTTTGGGTCATGTCAATTATAAAACCTTGCTGAAAATGATTAACTTGGAAGTATTGCCTAACTTTGAATGCGACAAATCAAAATGTCAAATATGTGTGGAATCTAAGTATGTTAAACATCCTTATAAGTCTGTTGAAAGGAATTCAAATACTTTAGACTTAATTCACACAGGTATTTGCGACATGAAGTCAATACCATATCGTGGTGGAAAGAAGTATTTCATAACTTTTATTGACGAAAATACTCGATATTGCTATGTTTACTTACTTAATAGTAAAGATGAAGCAATAGATGCATTCAAGAAATACAAAAATAAAGTTGAAACGCAACTTAACAAGAAAATCAAAATGATAAGAAGTGATAAGGGTGGTTAATATGAATCTCCTTTTGAAGAAACATGTTTAGAATATGGAATTATTCATAAAACAACGGCCCCTTACATGCCCCAATCCAATGGGATTTCGGAAAGAAAGAATCGTTCATTAAAGGAGATGATGAACGCATTGTTGATAAGTTTTGGTTTGCCACATAACTTGTAGAGGGAAGCTATTCTTACGGCTAACCGGATAGTAAATCGAGTACCCCGTAGCAAAACACAATCCATTCCATAACATGGAAAGGAAGGAAGCCCAACTTGAAGTATTTTAAAGTGTGGGGGTGTTTGGCAAAAGTGCAAGTTCCTAAACCCAAAAGGGTAAAATAGGACCGAAAACCGTTGATTGTGTTTTCATAGGATATGAGACCAATAGTAAAGAATATCGATTTCTGGTTCATAAATCAGAAAATCCCGACATTCATAATAATACAGGTATAGAATCAGATAATGCTGAGTTCCTTGAAAATATATATCCGTACAAAAAGGAATACGAGTGGATTGGTGAAGGATCTAAACGACCTTGGGAAGAAACAAAATAAAAGTACATTTAATCAGGAGGATCAAAGACGTAGTAAATGTCAAAGAATGTCTACTTCTTTTGGACCAGATTTTGTGACTTTCTTATGTGAAAATGAGCCTCGAACATTTAAAGAAGCTATGTCTTCTTCGGAATCATTATTTTGGAAAGAGGCAGTCAATAGTGAATTAGAATCCATACTGAACAATCATACGTGGGAATTGGTTGATCTTCCTCCTAGAAATAAACTATTGGGTTCTAAATGGATTTTTAAGAGGAAAATAAAAGATGATGGCACTATTGATAAATATTAGGCAAGAGTTGTGGTCAAAGGGTATAGACAATAAGAAGGTCTTCACTATTTTGATACATACTCTCCAGTTACAAGAATTACATCCATACAGATGTTAGTAGAATTTGATGTAGTTTATGGTCTTAAAATTCATCAAATGGACGTTAAGACGGCCTTCTTAAATAGAAATTTGGAGGAAGAAATCCACATGGAACAACCTGAAGGGTTTGTGATTCCAGGTAAAGAAAAGAAGGCATGTAGACTTGTTAACTCCCTTTACGGACTAAAACAAGCACCCAAATAATGACATGCGAAATTTGACCAAACAATATTGTCAAATGGGTTTAAGATAAATGAATGTGATAAATGTGTGTACATTAAAAATGTTATAAATCACATAGTCCTTGTTTTCTTATATGTGGATGATATGCTGATAATGAGTAATGACATTGCCAACATAAATGAGACTAAGCGTTTGCTAACTAACAAGTTTGATATGAAGGACTTGGGAGTTACTGATTTAATTCTGGGGATTAAGATCCATACGACTCCTCAAGGTCTGGCATTGTCACAATATCATTTTATTAAGATAGTACTTGAAAAATTCAAGCACTTAGGGTTTAAAGTTGTAAAGACTCCAATTGACGTGAATCTTGCATTATCAAGGAACAAAGGCCAAAGCATATCACAATTGGATTATGCTCATGTGTTGGGATGCTTAATGTATATCATGAATTGTACACGACCAGATATAGCTTGTTCTATAAGTAAATTGAGCCGATACACGAGTAATCCATGTCAATCTCATTGAATGGCAATGAAACGATTTTTGGGATATTTAAACCATACCTAGGACTTTGCTTTGCACTACAGTAAATATCCTGCGGTGATTGAGGGATACTGTGATGCAAATTAGATCACCGGTTCAACTGATTCTAAGTCCACGTGTGGATATGTATTCACTATTGGTGGATGAGCGGTATCTTGGAAGTCGTCCAAACAAACTTGTGTTGCCTGTTCAACAATGGAGGTTGAGTTCATAACTTTAGATAAAGCCGGTGAAGAAGCTGAATGGCTCTGGAATTTCTTGGAAGATATTCCATTTTGGCCAAAATCGTTACAACCAATATGCATACATTGCGATAGTCAAGTGTCAATTAGAAGGGATGGGAGCGTTATGTGTAACGGTAAATCTCGTCATATACGACGAAGACATAAAATCGTTAGGCAATTACTCTCTAGAGGAATTATCACGATTGACTATGTAAAGTCAAGCGATAATGTGTCGGATCCACTTACAAAAGGCCTAACTAGAGAGGTAGTTGAGAAATCATCGAGGAAAATAGGACTATGGCCGAGAATAAGTCATTGTGGAGGTAACTCTACCTAGAAAACTGAAGATACCAAGATCTAGGTTCAAGGAGATCAAATAAAGTCGTTAATGACGGTTCAACATTGTCAACTAAAATTTTGGTCCATTCTCGTGATGAGACAATGTTAAGTATCAAGGATAAAGCAATAAGGCTTTTTAATGATTTCTAAATTTGATACGAGGTATATCAAATTGTGTATCTACGGGATCACACGTTTAGGAATCACCTATATAAGTGTAAAGTGTTAGCCGCTTCAAGGAGAATTTTATAAGGCCAGTTCTCTACGCACTTATGAATCAGGCGGTGTTAATGACTGAAACGAACACAAAAATGAGAACCAAAGACGGTTAAGTGTTGATTATGTGACTTATGGTTGTATAGGTATACAACAAAGTTCGACGGTTCAAAGATATCAAATCTATCGATTGACCGAGTATATCCGACATAAGTTCACTACGGAAAGTTCAAATGGAAACCTACTTATCCAGATGCAATTAATCCTTGCTTGCGAATCACACAGTTTTTCATGCATATATCTGTGATATAGCCATTCCCCATTCATGTGGGGGATTGTTAGGTTTTTAATCTTAAATGTAGCTTAAAAGAGGGTGAATGGGAAATGGAGGAAAAATGAAATATTTGTATTTCCCTCCTTGACAAAGGGACATTGTCCCATATTGGAAGAGGAAAAGGTTTTTGATGGATGTATATACAATTGCTCTTCTTCTAGCTCCTAAAATAGTTAAGAAGAAAGTAAGCCTCGCGTCGTCGTCGTCGCTCGCTCGCTCGACTCGGCTTCGGCTTCGGCTTCGGATTTGGTCGATCGATTGATTAATTTTTTGAACCAAATTTATTTGTTAATAGTAAATATTAACATAATATTATTAAATATCCATTTTTTGTAAACGAAAAATTAATATTAAATCCAACGGAAAAATAAAGTGTCCGTTTTCCATTTTTTGTTTTCCGTTTTCGTAACGAAAAATTAAGTTTCCTCCGCACATTTTGACTTCCCGGTTTATTATTGGGTAAATAGCCATTTACGTTATGGCCGTTTTACGTAAAACAACCCATCTGAAGAGTTGCACCTCTTCAATTTGAGCTCAACATTGGCTATAACTAGCAGTCCATTCTCTTAGATTTTCCATAAGAATTTCTAAGTTCTCCTCCTTTCTTCTGCATTGTTTTAATTACAAAGAAAGCAACAGTAAGTGTGATTTGCTACCGATCTTTGTGTTCACTGAAATACTGGGATTTGAAGTACCGTTACACCAGTGTGTAATTCGTTCTATCCTGAGAGGAAATAATTCACAACCTTGGGTACTAGGAGGGGATTAAGTTCCTTAAGGAAACACTGTGAATTCAGTGGGCTCAAATTAAATTCTATTTCTTTTACATTTCTATTTGTATGTTATTTTATCTTCTCCAGAATTATTTTAAATACAGTTTAATAACAAAAAGCAGCCAAGTTATAGTGATATGATGCTTGTGAGCGGAGTCTCCAAGAGCTAGAGAAGAGATATTGACCATGGCGCTAGTTTTAGCCCTACTAACAAGTTCGGACGGGTATACAATATATTGTGATGCTTCTAGAGTTGGACTCGACTATGTCCTAATGCAGAACGGGAAGGTCATATATTACACCTCGAGATAGTTAAAAAATCACGAGAAGAACTACCTCACTCACGATTTCGAACTGGCAATAGTTGATACATTGTGAAGTTTTCACAAATCATAAGACAGATGAGGTGGTTGGAGTTATTAAAAGATTACAATATTAATATTTTGTACCATCCGCAGAGGCTAATATGGTGCCTGATGCCCTTAGCCATAATCTAGGGTTATTTTCTACACTTGCAAGTAGAAGAAAGGTCGCTAGTAGGGGAAGTACAAAAGCTGTCAAATGATGGAGTCAGACATGATGAGACTGAAGAGGGTAACCCAACAATATTCCATAGGCAGCAGTCGTCCATAGTTTATGAGGTAAAAGAGCACCAATACGAGGACCCGAATATGCAGGCGATCAAAGATGAGGTGTTAAAGAAAGAAATATAGCTTTTACTTGTGGAGACAGTGATAGTGTCCTAAGAATGAGTGTTAGGCTATAGGTTACAAATATTGGTGAGCAGTGAACTTCGGGAGCGAATTAAAGGCTCATAGCTCCGATTTTTCTATTTACCCAGACTCAACCAAAATATACAAAGACCTAAGAATTGTGAATTTGAACAGATAAAATTTAAATTCTGGATTCGCCTCTGCATGGAGGGTGATTTAACAATAACCACGCCATCAAACTATGTGGTATTTGCTCTCTACAAACACCAACATCGATGTAGCACGTGTGTACATTAGAAAGAGTTTTTTGGTGAGCTTCAGATCGTCAGAGAGAGTCTTTGACTATTGGATTCACCTGTTTTAGTTTTTGGCTGAGTTTCCTGAGTTTGCTCCATGGACTCGTTGTAGAGTCTCCGAATATATATGTGTGGTTTTCTTTTAATGATTAAACTAGTATAGTATGATATGACTTGTTGAGACTTCTTTTTCCTTTTTAGTTATGTGAATATCAATGGCTTTATATTAATGTGCATGGTTGTTAATGCATGTATAGTTAGGGCAAGTCTTAAGGTAGACTGGCGAGAGTCGTGCAATTTAGCGCGTTTGCTAGCTGAGTCTAGATCCCCTCGCATTATTTATAATAAAGTATAGAAAAGCACAAATGCATATCGTCGGATAAAAGAATTACAAGGAAACACCATCGATGTTTAGGCTTCGATGTTGTTATGTATTTATTATTATGAAATCCAAAGAAAAAAAAAAAAAGAAGGAAAACTAATAGTCACTTAATGGTTCTAGTTTAGATTTTATATAACCTAATTTCTCACAATGTCAAAACAAATTAAATAAGAAGAATGTTTACCCTAAAATCGGATAACAATTAAATTTATACGCGATTTTAAGGATACATGATATAACTTGGTACAAATTAAATGAATAAATTAATATTGAAATTGGCGATAAAAGAAATAAATACAAACCGCACGAATCGAATATCCTTGACCCTCGAGTTCGATCACCCTTGAACCAAGAGATATTTCAACTAATATATGAACAGAGTGACAAGATAATAAAAGCTAGAAAATGACAGTATATTGCTTTATGTTGCATAAATGTGATATGTCTTACAAAAGATCAGACCCCATTTATATAGTAGGGAGTCCTACTCTTGATACAGTTCTGTATGAGGTAAGAAATCTCATGATTAGCTAATTAATCGGCATATCCTTGATACGTGCCAAGATTTCTGCCGTGATCTACAACTGATCGCGGATATTTAGTCCTTCTGTTATTTGGCTTGGCAAATTACCCTCGATCTCGCCCGTTCTCGATTTTGTTCGGTCCCGAGGTCTCGAGCTCGACTATATAACCTGGCTTGACGATATAACCTCGCACTTCGCTTCGATATAATTCGAGGACGAACATTAACCTATCATATTCTAGTCTCGATTATTCACACAAGGGGCGAGCTAGGTTTTGATGTATACAAATAGTCCCCTCATTTCTCGGAGAGAAGATGACGAGAAACAATACGAACTTCTGAATCCCCTCTCGATGGGCCATGATGTAAGCGACGAACGGTCACTAAGACACCCGGCTGTGACATAAGCGATAAACGGATACCGAAATGTCCCGTCGATCCAGTTATTAAGGCATTAAATGCCTGTCAGTTGCTGGTCGGTCACTATGGGTTCTGAACCGTCATCAGCAAGCTATAAGTACCCTAATTTTCCTTCATTCAGACTTCACGTTCAAATCTCCTCCTATTCTTGTTTTTTTCAAAAATCCCTTTGCTGTAACTCTTGCACCCCAATTTTGTGAACCTTTAGCAAACCGCGACCTTCCTAATTCCCTTTTCTTCAACTCTACAATGGCAAAAACCTCTAAGACTGTACCGCAAAAGGAAGCCGCTTTTTCATCACGACCCGCCGTCAATGAGGCCGCGATGGAACCTCACCTGAGGAGTACGTTCCGGCAAGGTTCCGTGACCATTGCCGATTTTAAGGTTGAAAAGACTTCCTCGGTATCGGGCCGATGCGAGCTGGTCTCGAGATACATATGCACAATCACCAATTATCTCCTCACCAAGGTAAAAGAGGACTACAATTGGGCCAATAAGCATGTGGTGATACCTTCGCCCGAGGAATCGATCACTCCACGTGGAGGGTTTCCTAAGTGTTTACACTTACCCCTTTACGTTGGGTCCCCTATACCCTATCATCATTGCCTTCTATAAAAAGATGTAAGGCCCCATAAATTTTTAACAAAAACCCAAACATTTCATAGTGCCAAGTTAGATTTATGTGTTATAATATAAGGAATTCTTCGCGGCGAGCTTGCTTGCCGCGGTCCGGAATTTATGGGTTAAACAATAAACTACGAAATTAGAGGAAAATGTTGGCAGAGGAACGCCTTTCTGTGGCCCATTATGCCGCCACATAATCACTCTGCGGACCACATAATGGCCGCAGAGTGAATCAGAAAGTTGGCAAATTTTTAGGCCTGTTATGCGGTCACATAATCATTATGCGGACCGCATACTGACCGCATAATCGCTCATGAGTTTTGCAAAGGGAGTTCTGTGGTTCATTATGCGACCGCAGAACAAGTATGCGGACCGCATAATAGTCGCATACACGGTCAGTTATTTCAAGTTTTGAAGGCTCATTTCTGCGGTCTCTTTGCAGACCGCATAACCATTATGCGATCACATATGTGACCGCATACCTGTGTTGGAGCACCCATTTTCTTAATTTCAAACCCGACCCCCATTCCATTAAAACACCTCATTAGGCCATTTTGAACCATTTTCTTACATTTCTAGAGTGAGAGAAAGAGGTTCTTAGAGAGAGGAAGGCAAATCATCACACCGATATCCTTCCATTCTTGCTAATTACTTGAAGATTTTTAAAAGTGTCTCCATATCCAAGGTAAGAATCTAAGCCCAGCTCAACATTTCGAAAATCCCTTCTAAAATAGGTACCTAACAAGATAGTTCATGGGCTTGGGGTTAATTGTTTTGCATGCATGGGTGGTGAGGGGACCTAGAATTAACATGAGCAAAATGGTTAGGGATGGGAATGGGAATGGGATAAGGCATTGATCATCCTTCTAATTCTTGAATCAATTTGTGATAATCCTAAAATTGATTGAAAGTGCTAAAGGTCCCGAAAATTATCGTCGAGCGTAAGGAAAGCTATTAAGGTATGTATGGCTAAAAACCCCCCTCTTCTTAGAAATCGAACCCCATGGTGCCCTACAATGGGTGTGAGTCTCAACCTTGATTGATGTAGTAAATGACATACATGTGTTGTAAGATTTTATGTGTAATATGTATTTAAATGCTCCCTCTTATGTTATCTGTTACTTGGTGATATGGTGAAGTCATGGAATATGTGTTGAATTTCCAAAATATGTGAAAGCCTCTATATGTCCATGACTCATGATCCCGCCCACGTGTACTTAATGTCTTGGATTGAAAGGTTGGTTGACGAAATTGATAAAAAGAAAATAAATGTGAATTATGTGGAAAGAACTTGAATTATGAAATGCGGCATAGTGCCAAGTATGAATTAATAATTTGGGCCACTAGCATCGAATGAATTGAAATATGTGAATGAAATGAGAAATAAGATGATTGATGAAAACTAGTAACGTTTTGAGTAAGACGGCCTAGCCGATCAAGCAGTGATCGGACGCCATGCCGCACACATGGTGATATTGTGCTGGGAATTGAATCGGAATTGAAATAGGAAATGTGGGAAGATGTCTCCAAGGGAGATGACCTAGCCGATCGGGTCGTGATCGGACACCGTATAAGAATACGGTGGTATTGTGAATAATGAAGTGATTAATGCGAGTAATGGCCCAAACTAAAGCTACAATAATTTCACTTAAAAGCCTATGTGAATTCTCATTTGATATTTGTGGTGTTGTCTAAGTTTCTCATTGATTTCATGGTTAATTCTTCATGTATTATTGATATTTCTAATTGAATGGTGTTTAGCTATTCATACTAGTACTATTCGATAGTACTAACGTCCCTTTTGCTGGGGGCGCTACATCTTTCAATGGATGTAGGTGGTTCATCACAGATAGTGTCGGTCGCGGTTAGTGGTGCTCTCTCTCTCTTTCCTCACATCAGTCTTGGTGATACCCATTTCTTCCATGGGTTGTGTAGCTCTTCTTTTGTATAATTTACTACATTTTGAGGTATGGCCGGGGCCTTGTTGCGGGCATTGTCTTTTGTATCATTAGAGTCTCCGTAGACACTTCTGTGGGTCATGTATGGGTATTGGGGTGCTCACCAGATTAAGTTGTATTTTGTAATTCTTTTCCCAGTGAGTTGTAAATTGTATGTATTTTGGGAACTTAATCTTGATATAATGAAAATGAAGTAAGCAACTTGTAAGGTTGTATGAAACTCTTCTTCTGCATAGCTAATGGTAACATGCCTTCTTTAATCTCGAGTGAGCTGTGTAGGAGTCATCTAATAGGCTGGTCGACCTGGTTCTCTCGGTTGAGGGCCGGTCGCGCTCCCCGAGGTTGGGGCGTTACAAACTTTGTATCAGAGCCTAATGTTTTAAAGTGTCCTAGGATGTTTCGGAGCAGTGTCTAGTAGAGCCCTTCCTATCGGTGTGCTGTCGACCACATCTATAATTAGGGGGGATACTTGGACATTTAGGAATAATACCCTCCCTTGTTGATCTATATCGTGCGATAGAACTGAATATGAGGTTGTTCTCTTTTAACTTGTACACTGTTCTAACTTTTAGCTAATGGCACCTAAGAAGAAAGTGAGAATTGGCCAAGAAGCCAATGCCACCCCAGGAGTGGCTGTTGATCCCCTACTTGATGATGCGGGAGAGGATAATCCTCGACTATTACCCCTCCTGATTGTGTTACACCGGGACAGACTGCCCTAGTTCCTACATCTGCGGAGGGTGCAATGATCCCTCCCACCGATATTCCTGTTCCACCTCCGGACTCAACTTGTGGTCCTAGTGTTACTAATGAGGACGTTAGGGGAGCTATATAAATGTTGACTCAGATAGTAGCCTCCCAGGACCAAATATCAAATGTGACATCGAACACTTCTATCCAGCAAGGGGGTACCACTAGTTCTAGGGTGAAAACATTTCTTCAGCTAGACGCTCCGGTGTTCACGGGTGCAAATCCAGAGGAGGACCCCCAAGATTTTATTTATGAGATGCACAAGACCCATCGAGTTAAGCGTGCAACCGAGACAGAGGGAGTGGAGTTTTCTGCCTACCGTATGAAAGGGGTGGCCTATTCGTGGTTTGAGTTGTGGGAAGACTCCCGTATGGAGGGAAGTCCTCCTGCGAGGTGGAATGAGTTTGCTGATGCCTTTGTAGATCATTTCCTGCATGCGGAGATAAGGGCAGCCCGTGCGGTGGAGTTTGAAATTCTAAAGCAAGGTAGCAAGAGTGTGTGGGAATATCACATGGAGTTCGCACGCCTGTCCAAGTATGTTGTTCACATATTGGCCACTATGGAGGCCAGGGTTCGCCGGTTTGTTCAGGGCCTTAGTACTTTGACTATTAATGAAGCTTCTACAGCTGCCTTGAATTCTGATACGAATTATTGGAAGATGGTGGCATTTGCTCAGGCCACAGAGAACCGTAAATTGAAAAGCAGGATGGAGCGAGAGGGTAGCGGCAAGGCCCGATCAACGAGAAATTTTGAGGACTCCTTTAGTGATAGGAGATCGTCTTCCAAGGGAGGGTCATCAGGGCCGTCCCAGTCTGTTGCACAGTCTTCAGCCAATGCACCACCACCATGGCCCAGTCAGTAGCAGTAGTGGAGTCGTTTCAGGACCAGTCAAGGAAGCAGGGGACCCACCAGCAGGGTCCAGGAGGGAGACCTCAACAGCAGTAGAGGCCCCCATGCCCCAGGTGCGGGAAGATGCACTTAGGGACTTGCTACATGGACTTACCCACATTCTATGGGTGTGGGATGAGGGCCCATATTCAGAGACATTGTCGTGTATCCCTCCAGGGTGTGGACAGGGGCACAACATAACCATCCAGTCCAGCAGCTACTGCATCCTCATCACCCTCTCCAGCTCGAGGTACTCCAACACCCGTAGGGCATAGTACAAGTAGGGGTGGTGCACAGAGTTCGGGAGGACCCAGTCGGTTCTATGCTGTGAGTGGTCGACAGAGTGTAGAGGCTTCTCCAGATGTCGTCACATGTATATTGACTGTTCAATCTCATGATGTGTATGCCCTTATTGATCCCGAATATTCTTTGTCCTATGTTACTCCTTATGTTGCTATGAGCTTCGGGATAGAACCAGAACGACTTCATGAGCCGTTCTCCGTATCTACTCCGGTTGGCGAGTCTATTACGACCACGCAGGTTTATAGGGATTGTGTTGTCACGATGCGTGGTCGGGATACCATGTCTTATCTTATTGAACTAGGGATGGTTGATTTTGATGTAATAATGGGGATGGATTGTCTTTATTCATGTTTTGCCAAACTCGATTTCTAAACCAGGATGATAAGGCTTGAATTTCCTAACTAGCCCGTTGTTGAGTGTAAGGGGAATAATGCTATGCCAAAAGGTAGGTTTATTTCTTACCTTATGTCCGCGAAGATGATAAAAAAGGGGTGTATTTATCATTTGGCCCGAGTTACGGACACTGATGCTGAGATACCCACCCTTGAATTTGTGACAATTGTGAATGAATTCCCTGATGTCTTCTCAAATGAGCTCCCTGGGATTCCATCAGACAGGGATATTGATTTTGGGATTGATGTGATGCCAGGCACGCAGCCTATATCCATTCCACCTTATATAATGGCATCGGCGAAGTTAAAAGAGCTAAAGGAAAAACTGAAGGATCTGCTAGAGAAAGTTTTCATCCGACCGAGTGTGTCGCCGTGGGGCACACCGGTTCTCTTTGTCAGAAAGAAAGATGGATCGTTACGGATGTGTATTGACTACCGGCAACTCAACAAAGTCACTATAAAAAAAATATACATTGCCAAGGATAGATGATTTGTTTGATCAATTGCAAGGTGCTAAGTTCTTCTCCAAAATTTATTTGTCGTTCGGGTATCATCAATTGAAGGTAAGGGAGAAGGATATTCCGAAAATAGCTTTCAGAACCTGGTATGGGCACTTTGAAATTTTGGTAATGTCTTTCGGGCTAACAAATGCCCCGGTAACTTTCATGGATCTTATAAATCGAGTCTTCAAGCTGTTTCTTGACTCCTTTGTGATAGTATTCATTGACGACATCCTTGTATATTCACATAGTTAGGAGGATCACGCCGACCACCTTAGGGTAGTTCTGCAGACTCTTCATCAACACCAGTTGTACGCAAAGTTCTCAAAATGTGAATTTTGGCTTGAATCTGTTACATTTCTAGGTCATGTCATCTCTGGAGAAGGGATTAAGGTTGATCCTCAAAAGATTGAAGCGGTAAAGAATTTTCCTAGACCTACCACTCCAATAGAGATTCGCAGTTTCTTGGGTTTGGACGGATATTGTAGGAGGTTCGTGGAGGGGTTCTCCACTCTTGCCTCTCCATTGACTAAATTGACGCTGAAAGCGGTTAGGTTCAAGTGGTCCGATGCTTGTGAAAGGAGTTTTTAGGAATTGAAATCAAGATTGACTTCGGTGCCGGTATTGACCCTGCCAGAGGGTACAAAGGGGTTTGTGGTGTATTGCGATGCTTCAAGGATCGGTCTTGGGTGTGTATTGATGAAAGATGGTAAGGTTATAGCTTATGCTTCAAGGCAACTTAAGAATCATGAAAAGAACTATTCGACACATAACGTAGAGCTTGCGACGGTGGTTTTTGCATTAAAAGTTTGGCTTCATTATTTGTCTGGGGTCCATGTAGATGTATTCACGGACCACAAGAGCCCTCGGTACATTTTCACACAGAAGGAATTGAACTTGAGGCAAAGAAGGTGGCTTGAATTTCTCAAGGATTATGACATCAACATCTTGTATCATCCAAGGAAAGATAATGTGGTAGTGGATGCTCTTAGTCGGAAATCTATGGGTAGATTGGCTCACTTGAAGTCATGTTAGAGGTCGTTGGCCCGGGAGGTTCACCAGTTGGCCAGTTTAGAGGTTCATCTTGCGGACTCTGATGGAGGGGGAGTGATTGTGCAGAATAGGGCAGAATCATCACTTATGGCAGAAGTCAAGGAGAAGCAATATAATGATCCAGTACATAAGAATACGGCTTTTTCTCTTGGCATGGATGACGGTACATTACGATAGCAAGGGCAACTATGTGTTTCAAATGTGGATGGTCTTCGGAAAAGAATCATGGCAGAAGCTCATAATTCTAGATAATTCGTGCACCCAGGTTCTACGAAGATGTATCATCATCTCAAGGAAGTTTAATGGTGGAATGACATGAAGAGTGGTGTGGCAGGCGTTGTGGCAAAACGTTCAAACTGTCAGCAAGTAAAGGCCGAGCATCAAAGGCCCGGTGGGCTGGCACAAAATATAGAAATTCCAAAGTGGAAATGGGAGATGACCAATATGGATTTTTTGGTAGGGTTACTGCGCTCTCAGCGTAAGTTTGACTCAATTTGGGTAATCGTGGATCTACTCACGCAATCAGCACACTTCTTACCAGTTAAATCCACCGACATTGCGGAATAATATGATCAATTGTATATCAATGAAATAGTCAGGCTTCATGGCACTCCAATTTCCACCATTTCCGATCGAGGGGCCCAGTTCACAACTAATTTCTGGAAGACATTTCAGCAAGGTTTAGGTACGCAGGTGAATCTTAGCATGACTTTTCATCCACAGACTGACGGGCAAGCAGAGTTGACTATTCAGACTCTTGAGGACATGTTGCGTGCTTGTGTTCTTGATTTCAAAGGTAGATGGGATTATCATTTTCCACTTATCGAGTTTGCTTATAATAACAACTTCCATGCTAGTATCCAGGTGGCCCCATTCGAGGCCTTGTATGGTAGGAGATGCATATCACCGAATGGGTAGTTCAAGGTTAGAGAAGTTGAACTAATAGGACCAGACCTTGTGCATCAGGCTATGGAGAAGGTTAAGATCATAAAGGAGTGGTTAAAAACTACTCTTAGTCGTCAAAAATCCTATTCGGATGTGCGTCGCAGAGACTTAGAGTTCAAAGAAGATGATTGGGTGTTCTTGAAGGTATCTCCCATGAAGGGCATCATGCGGTTTGGAAAGAAGGGGAAATTATGTCTGAGGTATGTCGGGCCATATAGAATCATTCAAAGAATGGGTCAGGTAGCGTACAAGCTTGAGCTGCCTCTTGAGATGTCATTAGTGCACCCGGTATTTCATGTGTCCATGTTGAAGAAGGTAGTTGTAGATCCGTCCGCTATTTTGCCGATTGAGGTTAGTGAAGAATTGTCCTATGAAGAGATCACGGTTTATATTCTTGATAGATAGGTCCAAAAGTTGAGAAACAAAGAAATTTCATCCGTAAAGGTATTGTGGCGAAACCAGCAAGTCGAAGAAGCTACTTGGGAAGCCGAGAATAAAATGAAAAAGAAGTACCCTCATTTGTTTGAATAGCCATGTAATATCTCTATAAGTTGTTCCCCTAAATTTTGTGTTACTTGTACGGATAATATAAAGGCACTCCTCTCTAATTTCTAGTTATATGTCCTTTATGAGGCCTCAGTTGGTGTTGTTTTGCGTTCTGTTGTGTTACTTAATCATGTATATGTTTTTAAGAAGTGTTTTGGGGGCTCTCTGGCAGGTGGATAGGCCTAATTACAAAGGAAACTCTGGCAAAATTTTCAAAAAATTTGGAAGTTAGGCAAATTTGGGGCTGATGGTATATGGTATAACTGAATTTGTATAAGGTGCTATTAAGTGAACCTTGATCCTCATTCGAGGATGAATGATCTTAAATGGGGGATGATGTAAGGCTCCGTAAATTTTTAATAAAAACCCAAAAAATTTTGTAGTGCCAAGTTAGATTTATGTGTTATAATATTAGGAATTCTTCACGGCGATCTTGCTCACCACGGTCTGGACTTTTTGTGTTAAATAGTACATACGAACTTAGAGGAAAATGTTGGCAGAGGAACGCGTTTCTGCAGCCCATTATGCAACCACATAATCACTTTGCGGACCGCAAAATGGCCGTAGAGTGAATCAGAAAGTTGGCCAATTTTTAGGTCTGTTATGCAGTCGCATAATCATTATGCGGTCGCATAATCATTATGCAGACCATATAATCGCCCCTGAGTTTTGCGAAGGGAGTTTTGCGGTGCATTATGCGACCGCATAATAAGTATGCACACCGCATAATAGTCGCATACACGGTCAGTGATTTCAAGTTTTGAAGGCTCATTTCTGCGGTCTCTTTGCAGACCGAATAACCATTATGCGGTCGCATACCTATGTCGGGGCACCCATTTTCTTAATTTCAAAGCCGACCCCCATTCCATTAAAACACCCCATTAGGCCATTTTGAACCATTTTCTTACATTTAGAGTGAGAGAAAGAGGTTTTTAAAGAGAGGAACGCAAATGATCACACCAATATCCTTCTATTCTTGCTAATTACTTGAATATTTTTAAAAGTGTCTCCACATCCAAGGTAAGAATCTAAGCCCAGCTCAACATTTCGAAAATCCCTTCTAAAATGGGTACCTAGCAAAATAATTCATGGGCTTGGGGTTAATTGTTTTGCATGCATGGGTGATGACGGGACCTAGAATTAACATGAGAAAAATGGTTAGGGATGGGAATGGGCTAAGGCATTGATCGTCCTTCTAATTCTTGAATCAATTTGTGATAATCCTAAAATAGATTGAAAGTGCTAAAGGTCCCGAAAGTTATCGTCAAGCGTAAGGAAAGCTATTAAGGTATGTATGGCTAAAAACCCCCTCTTCTTAGAAATCGAACCCCATGGTGCCCTACAATGGGTTTGAGTCTCAACCTTGATTGATGTAGGAAATGACATACCAAGTATGCATGTGTTGTAAGATTTTATGTGTAATATGTATTTAAATGCTCCCTCTTATGCTATCTGTTACTTGGTGATATAGTGAAGTCATGGAATATGTGTTGAATTGCCAAAATATGTAAAAGCATCTATATGTCCACAACTCATGATCCCACCCACGTGTACTTATTGTCTTAGATTGAAAGGTTGGTTGAATTGATAAAAAGGAAAACCATGTGAATTATGTGGAAAGAACTTGAATTATGAAATGCGACATAGTGCCATGTATGAATTAATAATTAGGGCCACTAGTGCCGAATGAATTGAAATATGTGAGTGAAATGAGAAATGAGATGATTGGTTAAAACTGGTAATGTCTTGAGTAAGACGGCCTAGCCGATCAGGATGTGATCGGATGCCATGCCACACACATGGTGATATTATGTTGGGAATTGAATAGGAATTGAAACAGAAAATGTGGGAAGATGTCTCCAAGGGAGATGACCTAGCCAATGGGGTTTTGATCGGACTCTGTATAAGAGTACGGTGGTATTGTGAATAATGAATTGATTAAGGCGAGTAATGGACCAAACTAAAGCTATAGTAATTTCACTTGAAAACCTATGTGAATTCTCATTTGATGTTAGTGGTGTTGTCTAAGTTTCTCATTGATTTCATGGTTACTTCTTCCGATATTATTGATCTTTCTGATGTAATGGTGTTTAGGTATTTATACTAGCGCTATTCAACAGTACTAACGTCATTTTTTCCAGGGGCGCTACATCTTTCAATGGATGTAGGTGGTTCAATCGCAGATAGTGCCGGTCGCGGTTAGTGGTGCTCTCTCTCTCTCTCTCTCTCTCTCTCTCCTCACAGTAGTATTGGTGAGCCCCGTTTCTTCCAAGGGTTGTGTAGATCTTCTTTTGTATAAGTTACTACGTTTTGAGGTATGATGGGGGCCTTGTTGCCGGCATTGTCTTTTGTATCATTAGAGGCTCAGTAGACACTTCTATGGTTGTTGTATGGGTATCGGGGTGTTCACTGGATTCAGTTGTATTTTGTAACTCTTTTCCCATTGAGTTGTAAATTGTATGTATTTTGGGAACTTAATCTTGATATAATGAAAATGAAGTAAGCAACTTGTAAGGTTCTATGAAACCCTTCTTCTGCGTAGCTAACGGTAACATGCCTTCTTTAATCTCGAGCGAGTCGGGTAGGAGTCATCTAATAGGCTGGCTCGAGCAGGTTCTCTCGGTTGAGCGTCGATCACGTTCCTCGAGGTTGGGGCGTGACAGGTACATTGTGACTCTTGGCTAGATCCACCCTTTATTCTAGAGAATAGTGGTTCTCCTTCGATTCTTCGTAAGAACAATTGAGGTGTGTCCTTTCACCCTCGATCACCTTATGCGCCTACACAGTGCCCGACTCTATCGAGGGGGATGATCAAGCTTGCTCGCCAGGCCAGTAGGCCCCGTTCTCGAGTATAGATCAGGATCGTGACCGAGGCTTGATGAAACTTTTTGTTTAAAATAAATACTTCAGATCTGATCCCGATCGAGGACATTTCATTTCATGAGAAGTGGAACGTGAGTACTACTTTGCCTTGAAGTTTCAATCTTGTTGTTTTCCCTCTTATCTCCTTTCTTATCGATGATTTGGTGTTGCAGTTGTGGCCCAGATGCTGTACTTAGTTCTTGAACTCAAGGAATGGGTCGAGGGCCTTGTGTCACAGAGACCATATTTCGAGCGTGCTTGGATGGAATTATTGCAGGGTCGATGGGAGGCCCGTAATCACGGTAAGTTTCCTTTCCTGATATAATAATGTTTCATTTCCTCCTTTCGCTGTTGAATTTTTATCTATTTTCTCTTGTAGGTCTCCCCAAGGACGTTGCTACGAGGCCTCCATCCGGTGATAAGGATGTGCCTCTCGAGTCCGGTGCTCTGAGGCAGGGTGATGAAAAGAAGAGAAAAAGAGCTCCGAGTTCCCTGAACTCGGAAAAGAAAAAATCGAAGAAGAGGTCGCGCAATCCCAAGGGAAGCACCGACACTCTATCATCGGACATACCATTGGCTGAGGGACGAGTCTGAAGAAGAAGAAGAAAATTCCAAGTTGGTAGCCCGCGTGCGGGCATGTGTCGTGATACAATGGCCCTCCAAACCGGAGGAGGTCGATGGGGGAGTTTTGGACGAGCAAGTAATTCGAGTACTTCATGATAGTGAACACGAATTGGACATAGTGGCTAATGATCCGATCTTGCAAGTCTGATAGAGGATTGAACAGATCTGACAGCTCCAAGCATAGGTAGATACAATACATGCTGAGGTTGAGGAGTTCAAGAAAAATATGGACCTCTTAGCCTCGAAAAAGGAGGTTGTCCAAGCATAACTGGAGCTGGCCGAGGCTCAACTTCAGGCTGCGGAGGAGAAAACCTCGGTGCAGGCCAAGAGGATCGGGGAGCTCCAATATGAGCTTACATCAGCTATTTTTGGCCCAGAGAGCCTGGCTAAGGAGCTCGAGGCGGCCAAATCTAAGGTGGATGTGGCCAATACTAGGGCCGATGCTAGATCCAGGCACAGGACAAAAGCAAGGTGGATAATGTAAGGTGGGCAGCTTGGAGGGAAGCCCTCGGGGGATTCCACGCACAGGGCTTCGATATATTGGCAGAAATCGAGAATGTCAAGGCTGAAGAAGCTAGGGCCTCGAAGTTGGCTTTCCCCGAGGAAGGCTTTGAGAGCTTGTCTGAATCTCAAGGTGGGGAAGACCCCAAGGATGAAGACGCTGCCTTCGATGAAGACCAGGCTACTTAGGTCTTTTGACATTTTTATTTTTTGCTTTTTGCATCGTTTTGAGGCCGTTTTGGCCATTGTACATTCTTATATCGGGCCATTTTGGCCTTTGTAAAAAGATGATATATACAAGGCTTTCTTTCGCTTTTGTCTATCAAACTTTCTCTTTGTTTATTTAGTTGTATTCATAAGGGCCATAATACCTTAACATAAAATAATTTAGGCTATATCTAATAATTCAAACAAGTCATGTCTTTGCCTTACTTTGTTTCAAGGCGTCTTGGGGGTTTGGTGTTAACAGAAAATTTTCCCCAAGTAGGTAGCCGAGATTATAGTTTTCTGAGGGTAGCCTTTAGAACCGGTTGTGAAAGTTTTTCTCTTTTGAAGGCCTATTTTTTGTTCCTAGTTTCGGATGTCTCCGAGCCTTGTTAATTTGGCCGTAGCCATTTAGTTCGGGAGTTTCCCATTGGGCTTGTTTTCTCGAGCTATCCGGGCTTGCCCAAGATAACAGTTCCCTACTGGGGTGGCCGTGGCCTTTAAAAATTGGGGAGTTTCCTAATAGGTCTTATGCCCCCGAGGCCTGGTGACTTGGGTTGTTCGAGTTTTTCGGGCATCAGTCCCCGAGTGAGGGAGTGGTCGTTCGTATTCCAGTTATGGATTGCCCTTGGGCTCATTATTTTCGGAAGTACGAAGCTCTTCAAGAGATGTAATGAGGAAAATATTTTAAAACATAAGATGATTTCAAGGAAAGTACTTCTCTTTATTATTGTGCAAAACAGTCATACATGCGTACAAGTTTTATGCCAGGGCTCGAGCAATCTACATGGGCATGGTTCGTTTGACCTTTGGCCCTTACAATAAATCCTATCTATCGAGACCCTTCCTTTATGAAGTAGTTTCCTCGCTAGAGTTGATACCCGAAGGTAATACAGATCAGAGGGTAACTCCCTCTAGTATTCGAGGTTGATTGTAAAGGAACCTCGGATATTTTTGAATTGATCATCGGTGTCGATTCATAATCGGGATTGATTCCAAGTTATCACGATCCATTGTTGCCTCATTAAAAACCTTGCCGAAAAACCCATTTGGGACAAAGCCGTTCTAAGTAAAAAAGAGTGCAACATGTGCTTTCAGACCTAAAGACTTGGTGCCACTTCCTGTCGATCACCTGCAAGTGTTAGTCGGAAATAAGAAAGAAATGAAATGAGGTCGTACCTTAGCAGTAATACCAGTTTAGGTGAGATATATTCCAATTGCTTGGTAGTTGTTCTCTGTTCATCATTCCGAGCTTGTAGGACCCTTTCCCAGTGACCTCTAGAATCTGATACGGTCCTTCCCAATTTGGACCCAATTTTCCTTCGTTCGGATTCCGGGTGTTTAGGGTTACTTTCCTAAGCACTAAGTCCCCGACATTAAAATATCAAAGGTTGGATCTTCGATTGTAGTACCTGTTGTTCCATTTTTTTTGGGCGGTCAACCAAACAAGGGCGGCTTCACGCCATTCGTCCAATAGCTCCAAGCTCGTATTCATGGCCTCATCATTTGACTCCTTTGTTGCATATCGATATCTGATACTTGGCTCCCCGACTTCGTCCGGAATTAGGGCTTCGGCGCCATAAATCAATGAGAACGGAGTAGCCCTGGTACTGGTCTTTACAGTCGTGGCGTATGCCCAAAGGACCTCGGGTAGGATCTCCTTCTATTTCCCTTTGGCGTTCGTTAACCTCTTCTTAAGGTTTTGGATGATGGTTTTGTTGGTCGATTCGGCTTGCCCGTTTCCGCTCGGATGATAAGGTGTTGATAAGATTCTTTTGATCTTATGATCTTCGAGAAACTTGGTCACTTTGATGTTGATGAACTGTTTCCCATTGTCACACACAATTTCGGATGGCATCTCGAACCGACATATGATGTGGTCCCAAATGAAGTTGATGACTTCCTTCTCCCTAACCT